>OVBI01001178.1:0-40150 GCA_900406495.1 Sisymbrium altissimum | reverse complement strand
TTTTTTAAAGCATTTTTTGAAATAGACTTCTTAAATAATATTATAGAGATAATAATTCAATGTAAAAAATATTGAATTCACTAAATTAAAATGACTTGTAGATTTAACAATTTTCTATAAAAAAAACAAATATAAAATATATGACAGAAATTTTAGATGTACATTTCTGATTTAATAGATTTATTTCTATTTTATTAAAATGAACATATATATGTAGTTAACAGAGAAAACTATAAATAATATGATAATATTAATTATTTTACTAAAAACAATTGTTTTCGTATGTGTTTTGTGAAGATTTTTGGTGATGATATATTAATATAATATTCTTGTAAATGGTACGTGATTGTAAAATTATTTTTATAAATATTTTTCAAATATAATACATAAGAAATATGATCTAATGAAGTGATTTTTATGAAATCTCCTCTAAATTTCAGACACAAATTGCTGAATATAGGATTGGGATTGATGGAGATATCCTGATTTTTTAAGGTATTTAGATTTGGTCGGATCTCTATTTTTATTATTCAATCCGAATTTGGAGAATTCGGATATCCAGATTTTGGATATCTGTCTAAATATCAAATCTTCGGATATACAGATTCTGATCCAAATCTTAATAAAATATATTAAAATATTAAAATTAAAATTTATTTATTATTTTTTAAGAATAAAATATAATATTAAAAATATAAATTATAAAAATAATTTTTAAGTTTTCTTTTTATATAGAACTATTAATATATTTAAAAATTTAGCAATGAAATATAAAAATATAATATATTTAAACATTAAAGTATTTAAATCTGGATTTGGATATCTAAATTTTGAAAAATTAAATATCCGGATTGGATCCTATTTAGATGAAATCTAAAATTTTATTATCAAAACTCGGATCTGTTTTTTTAAATTTTTGGAGCGAATCTTGGATACAAAATTCCAAATAATAATTCCAGTAGTGGAAAATAGAAATCGAGAATCTTCCTTTCCTGCTGTCGTTATCAGTCTCATTTTCTCAACATCTTTTTCTTAAAAAAGATAAAATGACTTTTTATTATAACAAGTTTTGAAACAGATTTTGGTCCAATTAACTTTATACTTTTTCGTCACAGTTTGGTTTGGGGTCGATTTCAATCAGGAGCCCAAACGTTATGCATGCCTAGAACATCTGCTTCGTTGCCAACGTAATTAGTTGTAAAGTATTAATTTATAAATATTTTATTATCTTAGATGGGATAAACTTATGGATCAGGATTTTATTTCTCAACAAGTATATTTCAAAAAATTTATTTTATTTAATTTCTATTTTAATTTGATTTATTTTTAGTATTCTTAACTTTTATAAATATTGAAAGTTATACATAAAAAAAGAAATCAATGTTGTAATCTAATAAAAACAAATAATGGTTGGTGTTTTTAATAAAAAAAGTTCAGTTGACATGGTTAAAATTTAATTTGAAATTTGTTTTGATATGTTAAAATATGATCAGTCAGTTGTTTATATATCCCTGCATGCAGGTAGATTATATCAGTTTACTTATTTAAAAATAAAAATAAATTGTTAATCTGTTTTTTCAGATATAAAATATGTTATTGACCAGAAAAGAAGTTCCAAAATATATCTAAAAATGCAGAAAATCAATTTATTCATATAGAATAAATATATTATTATGATTTAAATTTTCTATTTTTAATCTTTTTTTTAATCAAGTGGACAATATAAAAAAATTGACCATCAAAATTGAATGAAAAATCTCCCTCATATGTTTGGGGGAGTGAGACTATAGATGTGAAGAGGGAGACGATGTTGACCTTAAATCTCTTTGCTTTTTAATTTTTTTGTTTTTTTATCGCCGAGTGAATGTGATTCGTTAGGAAACACAGATGATTAAAATGGATTTGGTAGAAGAATTTCCTGAGATATACAGGTTTAGGAATTGGCAATAATTAGTATAGAGAGCTTTTAATTGAATGAATTACCGTTTTGGATTCTGAGAGGTTACAAGTGATCCTTACAGTGTTAATTAAAATTATTAAACGCAAAAGGAATACGAATTTTTTTAGAGGACATATGCTGATCAGGTAGGTGATGTGACTTAAAACTGGAGAGAGTTGGACGAATGCTGAGATATCATTCACTCAGGAATAGCTAATTGACGTGTGTTTTTAGAAAGTGAGAGAAATTTTATTTTATATATAGACTAGATGTTAACTTGCTGTACAGGTGGGTAAATAAGTAAATAAATAATAGAATGATGATTAGACTTAATTTAAAATTATATTTAAAAATTTTAATGTATTAAAAATTTTTGATTTAATTTTGATTGAAAATAACACTTTCTTAAAAAGCATTTTTTTATAAATAGTAGAATTATTCTTACCATTGAAAAATTTCACGAATATAAAATTATTTTATATTTTTTTTACCTCAACTATAATAACAAGTATAAATTATTTTAGACATATAATCAATTCATATTTTATATGCATATATTAGATTATTACATTTTCAAATTTTCATTTTTTAAATCATTTTATATCTTTTATTTTCCAAATTAAAAATCCATTTGTATCCTCTTTTTCTCTTATACATTTTATTTTTAAACAACTGATTTTGTTTTAAAAAATCAATTCAGTGTAATGTAAAAAGTAGGTTAAGCTAAATAATCAATACTATTGTTTAGTTTTTTTTTAATCTTACATGACTTTATTAAAGAAAATAAATAACATATATAATTATTCTTCTTCGATTTTTTTTTGTAATAGTTTTTTTTCGTATTGTGAATGTAATTTTTCTTGTTTTTTTGTAACTGAAATTTTGTTGTGTAATTTTATAAAGATTATTAAATGGTATTGTTTATGATTTATTATTATTTGGCTAATTTTTTTATTTTTAAAAACTACTAAGATGCATAGGTTGTTATTTGTCTACTTATTGGTTATTTATTTTTCATCTTTATTTTTCTGTTATAGAAGTTATATTCAGAATTTTCTATTAATTTTTATTAGTTTATTTTGTCATTTTTATTTTAGATTATATAAGCTGCAAATATTGATAAATTTTGTTTTGTTTTTGTCTTTGTAATTGAAATTTTATTGTGTAAATGTTTTACAAGGACTATATAAATTGTATTGTTTATTATTTATTATTATTTTCTTGGTTTTAAAAAAAATAAAAATAAAATGTATAGCTTGTTATTTTTCGATTTAATGATTATTTATTTTTTAATTTATTTTAGTGTTATATAAGTTATATTGAGAATTTTATAATTTTTAGTTATTTTAATATTTTATTTTTAAAATTATATAAGTTGCAGATATTTTTAACTTTTAGTTATTTATTTATCATATTTACTTTAGTTTTATGAAAGTTATATTTGAAATTTTTACTATTTTTTATTATTTTGTTTGATATTGTTCTTTTTAAGATTATATAAGATGTCTATATTTTTTATTTACTTATTTCTATATAAGTATATTTACTTAAGAAAATTTTATTATTTTATTTATTAGTTATATTTAGAATTTTTGGTACAATTTTGACCAAAAAAACATAGACTTTAATTATTGACCAAGAAAAATATAGATTATAATTATTTTTAATTATTATACTTGAAATAATGTGGTTTATCTGAAATAAATGATAAGATGTCAAAATTTTAAAACCCTTAAAATGATATGGCTAAAATAAAAAAGAGTATATATATATATATATATATATACTAGGAAATTTCCGCGCTTCGCGCGGATTATTATTTTCTTTTGTTATATTATTTTTATTTTTTTCTTTCTTTTTCTATTTTTTTTGGTATATACTTTTTTAAAAATACACATTATATCAGTCAAACAAAAATTTCTTTTATATTATTTAAAATTTTAAGGTTTATTTTTGATTTTTTTATTGTCTTTGTTTTTTTTTTTTATAATTTCCATTATCTGTGTGATTTTTTTTCACTTTGATGAAATATTATTAATTTTTATTCATTTCATGATTTAAACAATATAATATATCAAAAAATTTCTTTAATTGATCTTTGCAACTTTTTTTTTTACTGTTACCATTTATAAAATATATTTTTTAAATGTGAATTATTGTTTTCACTTCTAATATATATTAGCCAAAAACTATTTTTTTAAATTTCATATCAAAACTATTAATACTATTATATTTCATAGGTAATATTATATTGAAGATATAATTTCAAAATAAATGTATTTTCATATTCTATTTAGATGTAATTAACAATTGTAATAAGAATTTAAATCTAATTCTATAAAAAATTAAAATTAACTAACTAAACTGCTGAGGTGTCAAAATTTTAGAGCTCCTAAGATGAGGTGTATGAAGGAGAAGAGAGCACAAATAACTTTATATATATAGATATATTATTCTCATTGAGCTTTATATAATATATTAGAATAGACATATAATATCTTTGATACGCATATGAAAAATATTTAATTAAAACAACTGTTAAGAATAATTAAATATTGAATTTATCATCATATCTCTATAATTTGATTTTAATTTTTAGACTAAAAATAATTTTTGATTATCTTTCAATTAAGTTTAATTTTTCATTAGAGTGTATACTTTTACAGTTTCATATATTATGAATTCAGAAAAATTACAAAAAATATTTCTTTGGAGTACAACTATCCAAAAATACAACTAAATGATGACCATTTCACCATATACAATATTCAAGAAACACAAACATAAAAATTAAGCATATTTAAACATAGTAAACCCCCCCCCCCCCCTCCCCCCCGACAAACAATTCTTCATGCCACTGAATAAAAAATTTTGAGGCAATCTTTCCCAAAACAAAACCCTATTTATAATAATGTGTCGTTCAATCCTTATCTCTAGAGATATGATCGATTACTTTCTAATTCCTGAATCAATATCGGTTGAGTCTTTTTCTTCTCCAAATTTTTAATTTAAATTTTCCTTTAAGTTATTGGTCTTGTCTCATATGATTTTTTCACATTGTAGAAAAAAGGGAGAATCATTTCAGCACAAATAAGAACACATATATAGTCTCTTTCGACATTCAGGATGCCTTTGATCGGGGTGGTCCTCTCGTTCCTATTATCCTACTTCCACTATTCCATTTTATAAGTTGTTTTAGAAGATATTTTTTGTTCCATTTTATTTGATTTTCTACAAATTTCTATGCAAATGTTATATTTATTTAATATATTACGAATATTGATATTCTACAATATTTTTTATGATTGGTTACTTATATATTTAATTAAATGTAAAATAATAATTTTAATATAAACTTTAACACATCAATGTTGTTTTTTAATAATAGAGCTTTTAACTAAAAAAAGCTTATAAAATGGAACACAGGATTATATATTTTATTTTCGGTTTCAAATGAGGAATTTCTCTTCAAATTGTCTGTTTAAGTGACTGTTTTTTTATATTCTAATGTGATTTTATAGAAAATGATATCATGTAAATTGTTGTAATTGAACATTTTATAAGAATTTATAAAAATATCATAAACAGCTTTATAAACATTTAAAATATTGGCAAGCTCTACAAAACCTTGAGAAACTTTACAAAACTTTATAAAACAACTAGAAACAATTATGAGATTTCTATTAATCATATACTACTTTATTTGGTTATGTAAGATACATATTATAATGATAAAGATTTATAAATCATATAAAATTTTATTACACATATGTTAATAACTCTATAATTTATGTAAATTTATAAAGGTTTCATTTTTAATCGTTAAGAATCTTAAGATGTTAACTTCATTTAACTGATTTTCTAAGAAAGTTTATCGAGTGACCAAAAATAAAATCCTAATAGTGATCATCCGTTGCACACACAAAAAAAAGTGATCATCCATTTTAAAAAAATTCTTGTTTCAAAATCTTGGGGGAAAGATTTTTCTTGGATTCCCATGTTTGCAAGAATAGGTTTGCCCACGCGTTCATTCCAATTGACAATTGTTATCAGTCTCAGCTTTGAGTACTATAAATAATGTCATGTATAAGCAAAATTACACCACACTAAAACCTCTTCTCTTATACAAACAACAACAAATAAAAGTTTCTATCAGTTAACGCACCAACAAGAAATGGGTAGTGCTAAATCAGCCATGCTGATCCTCTTCGTAGCAATGGTCATTGCATCTTGTGTCACTGCCATGGACATGTCCGTCGTGTCCTACGACGATAATCACCACGTGACCGCGGGTCCTGGCCGCCACCAGAGCATTTTCGACGCTGAGGCTGAGTTGATCTTTGAGTCATGGATGGTCAAACATGGGAAAGTGTACGACTCCGTTGCCGAGAAGGAACGGCGTGTAACGATTTTCAAGGACAACCTTCGTTTTATTACTGACCGAAACGCTGAGAATCTCAGTTATCGGCTTGGTTTGACCCGGTTTGCGGATTTATCGCTCCATGAGTACAAAGAAGTTTGTCACGGGGCTGATCCAGGACCACCTAAAAACCACGTTTTAATGACTACTAGTGACCGATACAAGAATAGTGTTGGTGATGTGCTTCCCAAGTCCGTTGACTGGAGGAACGAAGGCGCAGTGACTGATGTCAAGGATCAAGGCAATTGCAGTAAGTGTTGTGACGTTAAATACGATCTGTGTAGTCTAACTATTTTTACATTCTATTGATGAGGATGAAATAGTAGAATTATGAATGGCTTGATCTACTGGCTAGGCACAAGATCTTAACTATGAAGTTTATCTTTATATTACATTAGCTTACATCTTTTAATACATTATAGCATGAAAATGTAAAAAAAAAAAAACGATTTTTTTTTCATGGAATTTAACATTCTTTCGAAAAAAAAAAATAGAATTATTAAATTGTTAAAAACAGTTGAAAAGTAAAATGTTAACAATGGGGTCTTGGTGATTATATGGAATTTAATTTGATATACATATGTAAGAAAAAGAAAATGTATATATGTCTTTATTAATGTTTTTAAGGATAAATTGATTTGAGATAAGGACCAGGTATGTAGAGTGTCTATGTACAATTTACCCTCCAGTTGAATAGCTAATTTTATGTCTTTATCGGAAAATTTTAAATTGGCTTCACGCTGTAAAGATATTAATGAAGGTCATTGACACATTTCAATCTGCATGGGCTTATTGGACTGCATGTTTCTTACACAACAGCTTTAAGAGAGGCACACGTAATCGGATATGATTTTATTTATTAATATTGAAACATATTTCTCTCCTCTATGTTATGTTCGATTACTACAACAATTTAATCCGCTTAACTGAAAATCATTGTTAAAGCTGATATATTTAAGTAAGGTGGCTTCTATTTATTACAATTTTTTTTGCTAACAGGTAAATATCATATAAATGAATGTTAGGATTTACAATGGTATATTTATTACGATTTTCTGATTTTTTTTCTGGATCATAGTATATGTCAGTCTCACCGGGTACAAGCCAGATTTGAAAAGGTTACGAGAAGTTAAATTCAAAAATCGTCCTTACTAGTTACCATTAATATTACCATAATGTTAGTCCAAAAGTATCCAAGCTTCATGCATATTTAGTTCTTTTGTGAAGGGAGTTGTTGGGCTTTCTCGACGGTGGGGGCAGTGGAAGGCTTACACAAGATAGTAACAGGAGAGTTAGTCACTTTGTCTGAGCAAGATTTGATCAGTTGTAACAAAGAAAATAATGGTTGTGGAGGAGGTAAAGTCGAGACTGCCTATGAGTTCATAGTTAAAAATGGTGGACTTGGTACCAACAACGATTATCCTTACAAGGCTGTTAACGGAGTCTGCGACGCCCACCTCAAGGTCAGTATAGTTACAATCTCATATGTAGAAATTATGTCTCAAGCAAAAACAACAGAAAGCATCAATCTTCAAATCTTTTACTGTCAAAAATGTTTGTGTAGGAAAACAACAACAATGTTATGATCGATGGGTATGAGAATTTGCCTGCAAACGACGAACATGCTCTAAGGAAAGCGGTTGCTCACCAGCCTGTAACTGCCGTTATCGACTCCAGTAGCCGGGAATTTCAGCTTTATGAGTCGGTAAAAATAAAAGAATTCTTCAAGTTTCGTTTAAAAATGTTTATTGGAGGTGTGTTGGTATATGCGTTGATTGTTTTTTTTTCTTTTACCTCAAAGGGAGTTTTTGATGGAACATGCGGAACAAACCTAAACCATGGAGTTGTTGTGGTTGGGTATGGAACCGAGAACGGTCGTGACTATTGGATCGTGAGAAACTCTTGGGGCAACACTTGGGGAGAAGCTGGCTACATGAAGATGGCTCGCAACATTGCCAATCCAAGAGGCTTATGTGGTATCGCGATGCGAGCTTCATACCCCCTTAAGAACTCATTTTCTACCGATATAAGGCCCATGGCTTAATAAAAAGAACTAAATGTACGTATGTTATGCAAGGGATCGAGTGAGCCAACAACTTTTCGACTATGAAAGAAAAATAATTTAGTCGACAGGTTTGGCTTTGTAATATATTTCGAACATGTATGGGAATGCTTGGAGTTTGTATAATATTTACATATGGATATTTCGTTTGGGTCTAATGCTTAATATTTTCCTTTTCTAGTCAAAAGATGATAACATATCGAGTTTGAACGTGTAGGTTTAATCGTGTCAATGTGTCATTCACTTTGTGTAAGTTGGAATCCGCTACTTAACTTCGTGCTTCCCACTTAGATAACTTTATTCACTCTGTTAATGCGTATTTGTACATCCGTCAGCCTTTAATCTATTTTGCTTAGAAATATATTCTTTCCAAAAAGTTTTTGTGTAAACCACCACATTTAAAAAAATATATTATCGTTGATATATTTGCTTTTAATTTATTTATATAATTTATTTTAGATGATTGTGCTGTCAATTATTTACATATATATTTTATCGCTTTCAAATACCAAATGTTGGTATTTTTCATGGAGTAGAGGATATCAACACTTAGTATTTGAAAACGACAATTATAAAGTCAAATTGCTTCTAAATGGTCAATCACAAAGTTTTCAAGTTTATAATTAGATATAAGATATCAATCTATGACGGAGAAAATTTGAATCAATTAGTTTCAAATGGATATCAAAGAAAAACAACAAAATTGCAGATTTTTTAGTAAAAGATCGATCATTTTCTCCATTCTTCGTCATTTGTAATTTTCTTTTTCTTTTATATTCCTCTTTCTATTGTTTCATTTTTTTCATGAGCACCATCTAACAATGTATAATAGTTAATCAACAATAAAGTTAGTCGTTAAAAAAATATTTTATTGGATTTAGAATAGATATTCTGTATGTTGATGAAAAACGATTTTTTACGTATTTTATTTAATATTGGTTAGAAGATTTCTTTATATTTCTACTATTTATCATATTTTCTTTATTTTTTGAATTTTTCTCAATTTAGCGTAGAATTAAAGATACAGAACAAAGTTCCTTTGAAAATAATTCATCATCAATAACAGTTGATTTCCATTTCTCTCAACTGTTATTGTTCCTCTCATTTTAATTCTTTGATTTTCATTAACCTTATTTCTCTCATTATAACCATTTGCATCCTATATATTTTCCCTCCAAAAAACAAAATATCTCCCTCCCCTTACCGAAGTTTATCACGTCCGAAATCGAATTCTTTATATCCGTTCTTTTGGAGACTCTCGATACAAAAAGGTAATGGTGGACTGGCTTGCAATACGATAACTTAACTGATGTAAAATACAATCTCTATTTCTACTATTAGTTTCAGACACAAAGTTACAATCATTGTAAAACTAGTTTTTTTTCTTTGAATGAATTTAACATTTTTTCAAAAAAAAAAATGAAATTTTGCCAATAAATAAATTTTTGACATTGATAAACTCTTGTAGGAAAATGAGAGGTTAAAAAAAAAAACTCTTGTAGGAAAACATTAATAACTCGATCCAAATGTTATATATATTATTATTCGTTTTGAATCGAAACTTAGACTAACGTCAAAAGCAGAGTGAAAATGTTAAGCCATCTCCATTGGTTAATAGACTCAAATGGGGTTTACAAACATTTTAAATTAATAATTGATATTATTTTGTTTTATATTTAAATTTTCTTTTGTTTTAAAATTTTAAACAAATGATAAAATGACACATATGAGAGAAGGTATCTATTAAGTCTCTACAAAACTCTCTACACAGAAACGTATGACACTTATTTTCTTACTTTTTTTTTTTATTATAATTAATTGAGTAGATACCTTTCCTCATATCATTTGATGGAGGTGCTCTTAGTATAATTTTCGAGAGACCATTTTAATGGAAGGGCATGGAAGTGCACAAAATGAGAATACAATGAACCAAAATTTATTTCAAAAATATTAAAAGAAACAGACTGATTAAGACACGCAAATATATTCAAAAGCAGGAAATGATTTAGCCAATCGAAGATAACATGTTTTTATAATAGTAGTACGTCAGTACGTCACATTGATTTAATTACATCGATGTCGCGATAATTGATCATTCAAAGTTCAAAAATAATAATTGATCATTCCTTTAAAGCTTGAATTAGCTTTCCAACGTTATACAGGCTTGTAACATCTCCATCGTTGCATATTATATATATACTGATCCGCATGATATTCATGATGTTCCAATAAATATTAAACATAACTATTACAATTTATATTAAATTATTTAAAAATATATTTTTTTCTAACCTAGAGTTTAAAACTTCAAAAAGTTACAAACTAAAAACTAAATATTTTTTTTAATTTCATTCTATAATACAAATTTACGTGATACATAGATAAAATACTATTTAAAATCTACATTTAAAAAATGCATAAATTTATATATTTAAATTTAATATTAAATTTTAGATCAAGTTATCTAAAATTATAAATCATATTTTATAATTAATAAACCCAATAAATCCATAAAAAATAAAGAAAATTTTAAAATAATTTAGATTACTTAAAAATTATGAAAATATTTTTTTTTAAATAATTTTTTATTATATTTTTTTAATTTTTTAAAATTATATATCAATTTTATTTTATGATTAGTAACAATTTAATAATTTCATTTTATTTTCAAAATAATTTCTTTTTCTTTTTAATTTTTCTTTTTAATAAAAACTAACTATTATTTTTCCTTTTTAATAAAAAATAATTAATTTTTTTAATTAGAAAATTTAAATATAAATTTTCATTTTTTAGTTATAAAAATTAAATATACACGTAATATGATTAATTCGTTTAAATTATATATCAATTTTATTTTATAATTAGTAACCATTATATAATTTCATTTTATTTTTAAAATAATTTAATTTTTTCTTTTTCTTTTTTTCTTTTTCATAAAAAAGAATTCTTATTTTTTTCCTTTTTAAATAATAACTAATTCATTTTTCTATTTTTTTCTTTATAGAAAAAAAACAAATTTACAATCTTTTTTTTTATTTTGTTTAATTAGAAAAAATAAATATACACATATCAAAATTTAATCGACTAACTTAACATGTATCATAATCTTATTAATCACTAATTTTAATAAATTAAACTTTATATAATAAATATATATATTATATATGTTAAGTTCATATTAAACAGTCTGGGTCTACCAAAAATGCCTGTTTTTCCCATTTGGCCACACGGATATGGGCCCATGCTTTAGGGCCCATTTGCAAACCTGGAGAGAGGATCTATCCATGGGCTGCACCTTCCCTAGGGGGATTAGTTNAAAAAAAAAAAAAAAAAAAAAAAAATGCCTGTTTTTTTTATTATGATTTGTCTTTATGATATCAAACAAATTTGCATGGGTCTACCCACAAACCCTTAAAAAAAAATATCCATGTCTATGTGCTATGTCGTCGTAGAAGATCTGCGTGTACAGTATAACGGACGTATGCAATGGCGGAGCTAAAAATTTTATTTTACAAGAGTTAAATATATTTAAATATTAATAATATTATCGATTGAACAAAATATACTATATCTACATATTTATTCTATAATTAAAAATAAATTAAAAATATTCCATCTAGTAACAACGGTTTAGTAAATGAAATCATATTTTGATGAAAAAACTAAAAACTTCTATCATCAAAATATGTTTTTTAGTTTTTATCGAATATATATATATATATATATATATATATAATTTTTTTAAAATGTCAGTAAAACAACAAATATTATAGATCTAAAATGATCAAAGACAAAATCAGATACAGATGTAGCTTTTTAAAAAAATATTTTTAAAAAAGATCTTAAAAGTAAAAATTATTTATTAGAATATAACAACATATAAGTTTATTTATTCATGAAATAGTTAAACATGAATTAAAAAAACAGTAAACATGTTTCTTTTGCAAAGTTATGATCATTTTTTACAACAATACTTAATGAGGTAATAAATAAACTATAATTGGCTGTTAGATAAAGAATAAACAGATAATATATATATATAGGGGTCTTATAAAGCAGAAATATTTAATACAAAAAATGAAATGTCTTAGTCAGTAAATAAGCTTTTAATCAAAATAAAATAAAACCAGTCAAGAAAAAAAAAAAAAAAGAGAAGTGACTTGAACATAAAGTGAATGGGGTCATTTGATTGAATATTTAAGAACTAAAAGCAAATTTTGTAAATTTGATGGGTCAGCTGACTCCACTTATATAAGAGTGGCTCGGCCCTTACAACATAGCTGCATGCAGTAATGTAATCAAAATTATTGTCTATCAAAGTCATTTATTAAAATAATTATATAATAAATTAAATTATAATTATTAAAAATACATTTTTAAAATAAAAATAAATTTAGTTTCAATATTTTTTATAAATCTCATAAATTTAATTCTTGCTGCTCCCTCTGTCTCCTTTCTCATTATATAAGATGTCTAAATTATTTTTATTATTATTTTGGTTTATTTATTACATATATGCACATTTCTTTAAGAAAATGTTATTTTGTTTATTAGTTATTTGTAGAATTATGTGTACAATTTATTTGTTGGAAATTTTTTAATTAAATTTGGTGTTAAAATTAAAGTTTGTAATTATTTGTAATTGTTAAACATCATATAATGTGGTTTATTGTTGACTAAAATGAGTATTGATGTCAAAAATAAATTAATGGAAAAATGTATTCATGTGAAAAATGAAAGGAATGAAGTATGGTGATGTGTCATTTTTTAATAATACAATTTGATGAAGTGGATGAAGGAAAATGGAGAATATATAATTTTATATATATAAAATAAAATTGTAAAAAATTACAGAATGTGTAAGAAACTGGAGACATGTATGGAACAGGCTGCATTGTGTTGGCGAAAGAATGGCTTGCCTTGCAAGAACATCAGCACAAACGTTACAAGACCTACGTTACGTTTATGAGCAAACCGAATCAATTGAAACATTAGCTTCCAACTTTGAATGGTATCGATGAGGTGCCATAGCTTAAGATTAATATTATTAGCTATCAATCTCTAGTACGGTTTGCTTAGTCAGTATTGTCACTTATTCTCCTCAGAATCCCGCTCTCATCTCTCACCATTGTTCTTTCGGCAAATTTCAAAAAATAAAATTCTTTGTTTAACAAAGGGAAATTAAAATTTACCCAATTCTCTCCTTTCTCCCTTCTTCATTCTCCTTATCTCTCTATATTCTCTTTCTAACTTTTTAATTTTGTTTTTTTGGGTTATTTAACAAAATCTCCCTTTAACAAAAGTTTGGCTGTGTTTTACCTTTTTTCCCCAATAGGGAAAATATTCATCATGGACCCAGATGAAATTTCCATAAACATTACCATACTCCAAACAATTACACAAATTTAAAATATATTACAAAACCAAACCCATCGACTACATTATTATCTTCCCTTCAAAGTCGAATAGGTTGTTCGCTCACTCGATCCCTCACATAACACATACATTTAGTTCATATTATATATTAGGCCATGGACCTTATATCGGTAGAAAGCGAGTTTTTGAGAGGGTATGAAGCTCTCATCGCGATACCACATAAGCCTCTTGGATTGGCAATGTTGCGAGCCATTTTCATGTAGCCAGCTTCTCCCCAAGTGTTGCCCCATGAGTTTCTGACGATCCAATAGTCTCGACCGTTCTCGGTTCCATACCCAACCACAACAACTCCATGGTTTAGGTTTGTTTCGCACGTTCCATCAAAAACTCCCTTTGACGTAAAAGAAAAAAAAATTTAAGACCAGAAAAAAAAAATCAACGCACATACGACACACCTCCAATAGACAATTTTAAACGAAAGTTGAAGAATTATTTTATTATTACCGAATCATAAAGCTGAAATTCTCGGCTACTGGAATCGATAACGGCGGTTACAGGCTGGTGAGCAACCGCTTTCCTTAGAGCAGGTTCGTCGTTTGCAGGCAAGTTCTCATACCCATCAATCATAACGTTCTTGTTGTTTTCCTACACAAATAGTTTTGACAGTAAGTGATTTGAAGATTGATGTTTTATGTTGTTTTTGTTAGACTTAATTTCTATATATGTGATTGTAACTATACGGACCTTGAGGCGGGAGTCGCAGACTCCATTAACAGCCTTGTAAGGATAATCGTCGTTGGTACCAAGTCCACCATTTTTAACTATGAACTCATAGGCGGTCTCAACTTTACCTCCTCCGCAACCATTATTTTCGTTGTTACAATTAATCAAATTTTGCTCAGATAAATTGACTAACTCTCCTGTCACTATCTTGTTCAAGCCTTCCACTGCCCCCACAGTCGAGAACGCCCAACAACTCCCTTCACAATAGAACAAAACATGCATAAAGCCTGTATACTTTGGTCTAAAAGGTAAAAAAATTATTGGTTACTTGTTTCCACCAACACTAACGTTTTCTTATCTGGTGATACTGATACTATGAACCAACACTAGTTATAATGAATCCAAAATATACTACACAAAATCTTTAACAATTAAAAAGGATTCAGATCATTTCTTATTATTATGTAACTTAGGATTTCTTTAGGTTTTACTTTTGCACTGGTTTAAAATCTTTTACAATAATTTTGTTATTCTAAATAGAGACGTCGGAATTAAAATCAGAACACTTACTGCAATGGCCTTGATCTTTGACTTCTGTCACTGCGCCTTCGTTCCTCCAGTCAACAGACTTAGGAAGCGCATCACCAGTACTAGTCTTGTATCGGTCGCTGCTAGTCATGAAAACGTGGTTCTTGGGTGGTCTTGGATCAGCTCCATGGCAAATTTGTCCGTACTCATGGAGGGATAAATCTGCAAATCGATTTAAACCGAGCCGATAACCTAGATTCTCAGCGTTGCGGTTTGTGATGAAACGGAGGTTGTCCTCGAAAATCGTTAAACGCCGTTCCTTCTCGGCAAGGGACTCGTACACCTTCCCGTGCTTGACCATCCATGACTCGAATATCAACGATGCCTCGGCATCGAAAACACTGTTGCGGCGGCCAGGACCAGCGGTTACATGGTGGTTGTCGTCGTAGTTAAGGACGGACATGTCCATGGCCATGGCACAAGATGCCATGCCCATTGATAGTAAGAAGATCAGCATTGCTGAGTTAGCACTACCCATTTTCTTTTTGGGGATTAACACTAATAAAAGCTTTGATTTGTGTTTGTTTCTACAGGTTAAAAAGAAAAAGAAAGAGAAGAGTCTTTTGTGTTGTGTAACTTTGGGTAACGCATACCACTATTTATAGTACTCAGAGCTCATATTGATAACGAATATCTATTAGAAAGAAAAGTGCTAGATGTCCATTGGAGCGAACAAGTGGGCAGACTAAATCGTCGTCTAAACGTGGATGCGAGTGCCATACTAAATATTTTACAAAGATATTATGATAAGAAAAATTTAGTAATATCTTTCATCTAACAAGACAAAACAACTAAAGCATCTATGTATTATAAACATAATAATTCTTTTTTTTTTTTGAAACACAAACTTATAATAATTCATTCATATTTTTTCCATATAACCAGAAAGTTTTAAACGAAATCTAGACTAATTCCTTCAATATAGTGAAGAGTGGAATGTATTTATAATTTTAGATGTTTATAGTGGCTAGTTATGATTAAATTACAGCAAGAAGACTCTGGATCTCCCAGCTTTCAGAATAAAAATTTCGACTACTTAATAACCAAAAGCTAATTATTTATTTCTAGGTTCTAACAAAATTATTTTAGAAATGCAAAAAGATATATATGTATTTATTTTCAGGTGCAATATCTAATTTCATTGTATCACAAGCAGTATGTATCACGTTAAACATCACTGTAAGGGGGGATATCTAACTAAAGCAAAAGTGGTTAGTAGTAAAGAGAGAAAAACAGACAAAAAGAAGATTAAAAAACATGAAAAACATTCATCAGTAAACCCCAAACAAAATATCCCTATATATTATAAAAACTCCAACCAATGACCCCATACATGTCCAAAATATATCACAAAACCAATATCAACTACATTATATCCCATATCCTGTTGTAAACCGAATGGATTGTTATCATTATTCGGTTCAGAATCTTTCTAATACAATTTACTATATTTTCTATTTATATTTGGAGTAATATTCCTTATTGTATTAATTACTTTTTATGTACTTTATTTTTATTATTAGGAAAATGGAAAAACCATATTCCCTTTTTCCATTAGGATTAGAAAAAAGAAGTTTCATTTTTCTCATATATATTGATCCTTATATAAATGACCTATCATCAAAGTAATAATACACGCGAATTCATATATTCGTTCTCACTAGTTTCACAACACGTTATCAGCATGATAGTCTCTAAAACCCTAGAGCACAAAATCCAACCCAAAACTCATAAACCCTAGCCGCCGGGTAAAACTCCCATCGATCGCAGACCAGTCCCGGACGCAACCCAAGCACGCACCATCGTACCGCAGTACATCGCGAGCATTCCGACCAGCATCCCAACCAGCGTCCCGACCGACGCACCGACTCGCATACCGTCGTACCGCAGCCTCCCGGTGCAATCTTCTTCCTTCTGGTTCGATATTCTCCTCTTTCAAATCTGCTTAACCTAAAACAGAGGTTACAAGGTAAGTTTACTAAACCCTAACCCTAAACACCGAAAACTTTGAAACCCTAATCACATATACTTCATTATTTCATTAAAATTGAACCTGAATGCATTACCTAATTAAATTCACATGCTAAATTCATAATCTGATTAATAAAACCTGATAGAATTATTTTAGGTTTGTAACTTAGATCATGCATGCTAAGTGGCTCGGTAGGTAGCTTGTTTGATTATGAGATTGTTTTGATTGATTAATTAAACTATAATCCTGAAACTTGATAACTTGTTAAATTGTTTAATTATTTAAACCATAAAACCTGAAATCATGATAACCTTGTTAAAATTGCATCATAGATCACCTGACATGTTGCATCATATTCGCACACCTCTGTTTGCATCATTATTCATGTTTTGTTTGCATCATACCATTTTGAACAAACCTAAAGAATATTATATATGATTTCAGATGTCTAAAATCAACATCTTGGATTTTTTTGCCCTAAGTCTCTCTGGAGATAATTACTTGCAATGGGCATTGGATACTAAAATCCTTCTAAAGTTAAAAGGACTAGGCGAATGTATCGTTGAGGATAATAAAGAAAACGAAATAAATAGATACAAGGCAATCTTAATCATTCGCCATCATCTTGATGAGAGTCTCAAAAATAAATATGTAACTATTGAAAATCCTCTAGACCTTTGGAAAGAATTGAAATCGAGATATGACCACCATAGAACGGTGCTGTTACCAAATGTCCAATTCGAATGGAGGAGTCTAAGGTTCCAGGACTAGAAGTCCGTGGAATAGTATAACTCGGCCATGTTTAAGATAGTTTTAACATTGAAATTGTGTGGTGAGGAAATAACTGATAAAGATATGCTAGAGAAAACTTTCTCCACCTTCCACACAAGTAACATATTGTTACAACAACAATATCGTGAAAAAGGCTTCCAGACATATTCAAGTCTGATCTCATGCCTACTCTTGGCCGAGCAAAATAATGAGTTACTACTGAGAAATAGTGAGATGAGACCTCCTGGATCAACCCCACTTCCCGAAACCCATGTGGTCACGGAAAAAATGAAAGAAATTAACCACGTCCAAAGAGAACAAAGACAGTATGGTCGTGGACGTGGGAGATGGCAAGGTCGTGGTCGTGGCAACCACCATCCTTATGGTCGAGGTCAAAGCCGAGGCCGCGGGTACCAACCCAATTCTAGTCGTGGTCGAGGTCGAGGCCGTGGTGCTGCGGGTACTTTCAAACCGCAAAAATCGACCACCAAATCAGCATGCTATCGATGTGGGATGACAATCATTGGGCTAAGACTTGCAGAACACCCAGACATCTTGTTGACCTCTATCAAGATAGTTTAAAAGGGAAAAACCCCGGAAGTTAACATGGCACAGCATAACGAGGATGGGGACTTCGATCATGATCAAGATGACTTACTGAACTATGAAACTTCAGATTGCCTTAAGGAATCAAGTTGATTTTGACATTTAGTTTTTGTGTTTTGCTTTTAAGTTTTATGTTTTCTTTAAACTTGTTTTCTTTGCTATTTGTTTTTAAACTTAATGATATGAAGGATTTTATTTTAAAGTCTCTAAACATGATCCTTATTTTTGAAGAATGAGTGATGAAAAGGGCATGTTCGTGGTGGATAGTGGATCAAGCTACACGATTTTAAGAGACAAAAGATATTTCATTAATTTCACACTAAAAAATGCCAATATAAGTATCATAGAAGGAATGGCAAATTTAATTGAAGGCTACGGCCAGGCTAACATATTGTTGCCTAAGGGTATACATCTAGAAAATCTCTGATGCCTTATATTCACCCACCTCTAAAAGGAGCCTATTGAGTTTTAAAGATATTTGAATGAATGGTTTTCATGTCGAAACTAAGGGCGAAGGAACCAAAGAGTTCTTTCTGATATTTGAGATTGCCCTAGGACATAAGAAAGTCCTAGAGACCATTCATGCGGTTTCTACTGGTCTTTACTGTGTTAAGATCAGTATGATAGAGGCTAATGCCACGGTAAACAAGGCATTTACCGAAAATTTCACTCTACGGCAAAACCGACTTAGAGCACACTTTCCAGACTTTCCTTTCAAGTCCAAACGCCTGGACAATGCTGGTGAATTCACGTCCCAATCATTTAATAATTATTGTATGTCTATGGGGGTAAGTGTGGAACATTCTGTGTCACATGTACATATACAAAACGGTTTGGCAGAATCTTTTATCAAATGCATACAGTTAATTGCCAGATCATTACTTATAAGATCAAAATTCCCGATCTCACCTTGGAGACATGCGGTTTTACATGCAGCCGAATTGATTAGCATCAGGCCATCTAGTGAACATAAGTATTCCCCATCACAATTGATTATGGGTCATGAGCCAGACATATCCCATCTCAAAATATTCGGATGTCCCGTATATGTGTCAATAACACCACCACAGAGAACTAAGATGGGACATCAAAGGAGGATGGGGATATATGTTGGATATAATACTCCCACGATTATTAAGTACCTTGAGCCAACCACGGGTGATCTATTTAAGGCCAGGTACACGGATTGTCACTTTGACGAATCCGCTTATCCAACATTATGGGGAGAAAATAAGCTGGTAAAAGAAATTACATGGAATCAATCGTCCATATCATGGCAGGATCCTCGAACTAAAGAATGTGAAATAGAAGTCCAAAAGATAATACATTTACAAACTAACTAATCAATTGCCAGATTCTTTTGCTGGCCCGAAAAGAATGACTAAGTCATATATATCAGCTGTGAATGCACCAATTCGAATTGATGTTCATGAGGGATACAATCAAGTTACTACAGAATCTAAAACGCGTTTAAAACGTGGCCGGCCCATTGGTTCCAATGATAAGAACCCTCGGAAATCTAAGAAAGGTGCTGGAAATAAATCCGTGGTTAATTCTGAGGCTAATGGAATCCAAGACATAAGTGAACTGACGGAAACACACATTGATGCTCGGGACGCCGAGCTTCAAGGTCCTGAAGTTCCAGATAACAATGAGATCTCAATCAATTATGTTGTCTGGAATACAATGGAATAGAAAAGATATCGATATCAATGATGTATTTGCATACAAGGTAGCACTTGAACTGATGATCGAGGATCCATAACCCACGTCTATATTTGAGTGCATTCAACGAAAGGATTGGACTAAATGGAAAGAAGCCATAAACGTGGAGTTAAATTCTGTAAGGAAAAGGGATGTATTTGGTCCAATAATTCGGACTCCCTATGATACTAAACCAGTTGGACATAAATGGATCTTTGTGAGGAAAAACATGAACATAATGAAATCGTGAGATATAAAGCACGTCTTGTTGTACAAGTATTCTCACAAAGACCAGGAATATATTATGAGGAGACATACTCCCCTGTGGTGGATGCTACTATTTTTTTATTCATAATAAGTCTGGCCATAAGAGAGAAATAGGATTTGCGGCTAATGGACGTAGTGACCGCATACGTATATGGTCCACTGGATAGTGAAATATATATATGAAAGTCTCAGAGGGTATTGAGCTCAAAGATAAGAGAAGTTCTCGAGAACAACATTGTATTAAGTTGAATAAATCTCTTTATGGATTGAAATAATCAGGTCGAATGTACTATAATAGACTAAGCGAATACTTAGTGAAAGAGGGCTATAAAAATGACCCCATCGTCCGTTTATCTTAATAAAGAAATTTACTAAGGGGTTCGTAAACATTGCAATATATGTTGACTACCTGAATATCCTAGGAACCTCTGCGGAAATTATCCAAACAGTCGAATATCTGAAGAAAGAATTCGAGATGAAAGACCTAGGCAAAACGAAATTCTGTTTGTGAGTACATTAATAATGAAATCCTTGTGCATCAAATGACATATGCAGAAAAGATACTCAAGAGATTTAATATGGACCAATCTCACCCGTTGTCTAGCCCCATGGTCGGTGAGATCACTTGATCTAAAGAAAGATCCGTTTGGTCCTAAGAAGGACGATGAAGAAGTCCTTGGTCCCTAAATGCCATATCTTAGTGCCATAAGATCTTTAATGTATTTAGCGAACCACACAAGGCCATATATATCCTTTGCCGTGAATTTATTGTCTAGATTTAGCTCATGTCCAACCCAAAGGCACTGGAACGGGACTAAACATATTTTTCGTTACCTACAAAGAACGAAAGATTTCGGTCTATTCTATACTAACCAATCCAAAGAAAGTTTAATTGGTTTTGCTGATGCAGGTTACCTTTCAGATCCTCACACTGCTCAATCTCATACAGGTTATGTCTTTACCCACGATGGAACTGCCATATCCTGGCGGTCCACAAAGCAAACCATTGTGGCTACATCATCAAATCACGCAGAGATATTGGCTATTCACGAGGCCAGCCGTGAATATGTTTGGCTAAGGTTAATGACTCAGCACATTAGAGTTGATTGTGGGATGACAGAAGGGAAACAGGACCCAACTGTCATGTACGAGGACAATGCAGCATGCATAACTCATCATAAAGACGGATACATCAAATGTGATAGGACGAAACACATTTTGCCAAAGTTCTTCTTCACACACGATTTGCAGAAAGCTGGAGAAGTTCAAGTACTACAAGTGCGTTCAAGTGACAATTCCGTGGACCTATTCACCAAGTCGCTTCCAACCTCAACATTCAAGAAGCTAACTTATCTGATTGGAATGCGTCAACTTAATGACTTTCATGGATGTTCAGAATAGGGAGAGTAATGCGTGTTGTACTCTTTTTCCTTCACCATGGTTTTGTCCCACTGGGTTTTACTGGTAAGGTTTTAATGAGGTAACATCCAAGGCGCATTACAAGCTCTAATAGTTCTGACATCCAAGGAGGAGTGTTGTAAACCGAGTGGATTGTCATCAATATTCGGTCCGGAATCTTCCTAATCCGGTTTACTCTATTTCTTATTTGTATTTGGAATAGTATTTTTTATTGTATTAAGAATTACCTTTATGTGCTTTTCTTTTATTATTAGGAAAAGGGAAAAACCTTATTCCCTTTTTCCATTAGAATTAGGAAAATAAATTTTTTTTTTCTCATATATATTAATCCTTATATAAAAGATTTATCATTAAAGCAATAATACATATGAATTCATACATTCACAACATATTCAAAATTTTGCTAGACTTAGTGGAACGGTTGGCCAGAGGCTAACAAATTAACAAAAAAATGGAGATTAATTGAAAATTGATCAAGGAATTATTTCTAAATATTTTACGTAGATATCTATACTATAATGGTTGAAGGGATGCTCTCCTTCATTGACACATCAGCATTTTTAAACAAATAAAATTGATGATGTATCATCAATTGATTATTTAATTTAAAATCATCTAACTTAAATTTAATTAATAAAAATTTATTAAAATGGAAACATACAATATATGAAATTCATATTTAATTCAAAAATATTATAAACATACAAGTATTATATATACAAAATTTAAATAAAATTTTAATGTTTGTAAAATATTGGACACACAAATATAGAAGTGAAAAATACCAAATTGTGGGAAAAAACAAAAAAATTAAAATTTAAAAGGTTTTTATAAACTATAGGACACAAAAAAAAACTATAAGACACACAAAATAATTAACAAATAAATAAAGATGTAATGAATTACCAAAAATAGAGAGAATAATGTCACACAAAATAGAAAAAGAGCAACAAAAACATAAGAAAATACAGAATTTAAAACCATGAAAAATGGATATAGTAACATTTGTGTGAAAAAAAAATTCAAAATAGTAAATAAAAAAATAATGAATTAATATAATTTAGTAATTAGATGAATAATATAAACACTATTAATAAAGTGATATATGAAAAGTATTAGAAAAGCATGAAGAGATTAATCATAAAAACAATTGTATTAGTTGAAAAAAAGATTTAAGTGTTTTTTATAATTTTTGATATAACATAAAATTAAAAATTTAAGAAGAAAAAAATAATTCCGCGCATTTGCGCGGGTTCTCTTCTAGTATAAATAAATTTTAATTTTTTTAAAACTATACATTGAAACACGAAATCTCAAATGGTTGGTGACTGTTTTATTGGCTATGTCACCCAATTTCGAATCCCTTCAATATCATTAAGTTACTTTAAAACAATTTCCTTTTAATGAAAGGTAAAATAGTATTTCTTTAGCTTGTTAACCTATCATCTTCTTCCTTAACTTGTTAATCTAAAAATTGGTTGCCTCCATTTTTCTCAGTTTTTTTCATTTCTTTATTATTTTTTTTTAACTTAATTTTATTAAACTTTCATAAAGCCAATTAAGATAAACCTATTTTTAACATAAACGAAATAATTACGAAGATTTTTCAAGCTTAGCGATTTAATGACCGATTATGGTCAGTTCGCCATAGTACTCAACCATTCAATGTATATACTCGCCGTGTAAACAGCCGAGTTGACCGATTTTTCGAACATGAATTTATATCTTTACCTTCAGAGTCGAATACGTTGTTGGCTCACATGACTCCTTGCATAACATACATTTAGTTCATATTAGTAGATAATGGAGCTTATATAGAAAACAAGCTCTTAAGAGTTGGCAATGTTGCGAGCCATCTTCATGTAGCCATCCTCCCAAGTGTTGCCCCACGAATTTCTAAATCCAATAGTCACGAACGTTCCCTATTCCATAGCCAACCACAACAACTCCATGGTTCCCGCAAGTTCCATCAAAACTTTGAATTAACAGAATAATATAGTTGGAAATCTTTAGGAATATCAAGTAATAATCTGTATACAAGTAGGCTTATTTATTTATACCAGTTTTGACAATCATTTTCAATTAAAATGAATTTAATTGTTATAGTAATCACATATGCCGCCATATATAAGATAAAAGTATCATTATCTTGACAAATACAATCACTAGCTGTATATAATAAATAAAGATTTGTTCTATCACATGTGCCTATCTCAAAGATGATTTTTAAGAAACATGCAGTTCTATAAGCCATACAAATTGAAATGTGAGAAGATTAAATTGTAAACAAAACTTGTCGCATCCGACATGAGAAAATGTGCGGAGATATGGGGAAGCACCACCACCCCCATCTCAACTTATCAAGCTCAAAGACAATAATGTCAGGAATAAGCTCAGTTCAATCCGAAATGCAGGAATTCACACATACGAGAACAGGTTGCAAACGTGGTTCGCGACAAGACCTTCCTAACAGAATTAGAAATTCGTTAAATTTCAAAAAACAAAACACAAAAAGAATTAGAAATTCGCAAATCATCACCTCTCATGTTCAAGACTATTTCAAATTCCTTCAATATTCTTTAAGCAAATTGAAGCATTTTTTATTTTTTTATTTTTTTAATTTGGATAAAATTTTAAATTCACTTAAACAAAAAAAAAAAAAAACAAAATAATTTGACAGTGTGAAGCCAAATTTTATTTTCCGGTAAAGTCTTATAAGTAGCAGTTCAAGTGGAATATGTATATACTTTAGATAGTGGACGCTATATACTGTAATTGGTTCTATCTCAAATCAATTTAAAAGATTAATCATATAAATTTCCGATAGCACCAAACCATGTTTTTTTTTTGTCGCCAGCACCAAATTATTACTAACATTTTACTTTTTAACAGTTCTGAATATTTTAACAATTTAATTATTCATTCTAAATGAACTATTAAAATAGTTAGACCAGATGGATCGGATCTTCAAAGTCATAACACCTTAATTCCTCCAGTCAACGGACTTAGGAAGCACATCACCGACACTAGTATGGTATTATAAACACGTGGTTCCTTGGTGGTTTTGAATAAGACCCGTCACAGAACTACATCTTTGTACTCATTGAGAGATTGATCAGCAAATCGAGTCAAACCAGGTCGATAACCAAAGATTATCTGTGATCTGACTAGCGATGAATCGGAGGTACGTTGTCCTTGAAGTCATTAAAGCCCGTTCCTTCTCAGCAACAGAGTCGTACACTTTCCCTTGTTTGATCATCCGTGACTTAAAGATCAACTCGGTCTGGTAAACGCTCTGGTGGTGACCGGGACTGCGATTAGGGTGGCCAAGAGTCAGGACCGACAGTAATGTGGTGGTTATAGTCGTAGGAGACGACAGAAATCTCCATTTCCGTGGCACAAGATGCAACGACCATTGCTAGTAAGAAGATCAGCATGGCTGATTTAAAAGTAATGAAAGTTTGATTTCTGTTTCTATGAGCTTTTTATAAAAAAAAATGAAGAAGAGGATTTTCTATGTTCTATTATAATTTTGGCTAACTGTGACAGTATATATAGGACTCAGAGATCAGACATCTAATAATGTTTATTAACACTGTATAACATGTCCATTGGAGTGAACAAATGGGTAAAACTATTTTGCGAGTATAGTGAATCTGTTTCATCCTCACCACATGGGCTAAAACTTGTGCCAGAATATATTCATTCATTTTCCTTTTTGCTGCAAATAANGGGGGGGGGGGGGGGGGGGTGGTCTAATACTGCAAAGAAGGTCTAACTCAAAACCAACGAATAATGAATGGAGCAACCAAAACTCATTAGAAATATAGATAAGCAAATTAGAAACAGAATCTTCTCTCAATTCGTCTGATGGGAGACACAAGATACTGTGAAGCCATGGAGGTGTCGTTCGCTTCAAAAGATTTCACATACTAATAGGAATAAAAAGTTGTATAAATTCTTCATAATTTCTCTATAAACATTGATGTAGTTTCTGTAAAACAGTTTTTTTTTTGTTGAATAAATTTAAAATTCTTTCAAAAATATCGTCAAGCTCCCGCGCGTCACAATACTATGTGAGTTATCCACCTCCACAAATTTGATCATGCTTGACATTACATCTATATGTTGCGATCTGGTTAATTGGTAACTGAAAATTCACTTCCAAACGATATATGTTAGCATTCGAACTTGATTTATATAATTCAAAATATAATTCAAAATACTACTATATATTGTGAACTTGTGATTCATACTAGATATGCCAATAAAATCATTTAATAAATCACAGACGACATAACTCAAAACATGAGGTATTTCTATATAAGACTGATATTACGACAAGGGGTATTAGGCTAGATGACCACAAAACTCAGTAAAATTATAAAACTAACCATAAAAAATATTAGCCATGATATTCTGCATATTTCTTGAAATATATGCTACTATATCCTTTTTGATTTTTACTTCTTTTTCTTTTTAAAAAATATATTTCTCCCTCTTTATATTAATTCTTTTTAATATTCTAAAAAATAAAATTTCAAATTTCAATTTATTTACATATAAAAAATCTATGGTTTTCTTTTTTGTGTATACATGTTTTGAAAATTTAAAATTGAACATTTTTTATAAAAATAGATATATACACTATTAGATTTATTGATTTAATAATTCTATATGTCATTGATATTCGAATATAATTTTTATATATTGTATGTTGTCATTCTAATTATTGTATATAGAATTACTTTAGGAGAATGCATAAAATTAATTTCGTCCACAAAGTAATGCAATAATTACTTGCTTTGTTGTACAAAATAGATAGCTATGTATATAGTTTTGATTATTAGGAAAATTACCCCTTATGATAATTGAATACATATCGTCTTATGAGACGGTAATAAAACTATAGAAAAAATCACTAGAATATGTATTCGTTTCAAATTTAAAGTAACAATAATATACGATCCTTTTTATCATATTTCAGTGTACATTTTCAATGGTTACCAAGAAAATAAAAGAAAAAATGAATTTTCTTTCATTTTAAAAATTCTATATTACTATTTATAAGTAATATTTGTTATATATGATTTTCATTATTTATATTATAGAGAATTATAGATGAAACGTTTTTATTTAATTTCAAAAGAATAATAAATAACAAATATTCTTATTCACTTCTATTATCTTTTTTGCCTTTTTTCTTTGAGTGATTTTATTATATAGCATAAGTTGATTTGAAAATTATTCTTTTAAGAGAGAGATTAAAGAAAGATAGGAAGAGAAATAATGTACTTAGGGAGAAAAATAATTTTTCAGTTATCTGTACATAAGTTTCAAAACTAATTTTAAGTAATAAAGTTTCAGTTGTTCAAAAAAAAAAGTTGCAAATTCTATTTTTCTTTTGCATTCCTATTATTTATTTAATGATCACCATTTAAAACCTACATTCCACTAAAAGTTTGCACGTTAATAGCGTTCCCATGCAAGATTCTAAAATCATATGTGCACCCCACACAAGTGGCAAATATTTCCCATATTTTTATCTTTACCATATATAAATATTAAATAATGATATAAATCTTGTAAGAAAACATTAATAGTGAGCCGACCCGGTCCTATTATGTATCTCAATAATTCATTCAATTATTTCGACAACTAGTGCTAGAAGACAAAAAACAAATAATCAAAATATTTTATTCCAACGAACATTTCATAAAAACATGAAAACAAAAAAATCTTAGTCACGGGTAGGGTTCAGTGGCTAATCTCAAACCATTAAAAGTATATAGATATAGAGAACTTTTTTAAACCCTAGCTTTTTATACATACAATTTTTGCTTTTATATATTGCTTTAGTTTCTTTTTTCATGGTTGAGTAATTTTTTTATTAGGTTTAAAAGCTTCTAAAGGGGATTCATTCATAACTTCGTAGATAGATTTGATTTCTGGAATTGCGTTTTCATTAGATCGAATTAATCATCTATCTATTCCAGTTCTTAATGCTTGTTGGTCGATTGTACACCTAGCTCTAATATAAAAAAGTCATCGTTTGAACATGGTTGATTGATTGGTCTAAACTTATTAGACAATATATACATCTAGAATGCTAAATTGCTAATGCTGATTCTAGATATACTTAGTGAGAATATCAAACTTGTTTGCATTTTGGTATTATTGAATTTAAGTGGTTATGAAAATATGGTTCAATAAGATAATTCGGTTTAGTATACCAAAGTGGAATTATTGAATGGATGTGCCTCGAGCTTTAGGATAATAAATTTTATGATTGTCCCTAGGTGTTGAAATCTACATAATCTAAACCATGAACCTTACAGAATTCAAATTTATCATTAAATATTACTAGAGGTATTCTTTAAAATGGACTTAAATCTAAATTAAGGAATTGGAATGCTAACTCTTGGCATATAAATTCCGGCCCAATAGTGTAGTTCCATTTAGATGTGAAGCCGGGGAAAAGTGTGAAACAAAATATAAGTGAGAAGTGGAGCAATGAGTTCGAACTTATACTAGCGAATTAATGGGATAAGAGAAAATGGCCGAATTAACGATAACAAATGTCAAAGATGATCCATCGACCCATTTTTCCACAGCTTAAGGCTTTAAATTTTAAGAACAATCAAATTTTTATGAGTCTTGAAGATTAGTTTGATAAAATATTAAAATATAGGCATTCCAAAATTTGGCCTAAGATGATCCACGTCATCATCTTTTTGATAAAATATTAACATGTAGGCATTCAAAATCGTTAATTTTTTTGTGTGCGTTTTGTGAATTGGCAGTCGTTGGTGACCTTCCGTATAGGTTTATGACTTTTAAAATATGAGCCAGATAGAAAGATGATACATGTCTATTAAACTATGTGAGTTATCTTGTTTTAAGCACCAGGAGGTTGAACAATTCATCCACCTTCACAATCCTGCTTGACGTGATATATATATGTTACGAGGTCTACTATGTGAGTTATCATGTTCTAAGTGCCAGGAGGCTGAACGATTCATCCACCTCCAGGTCCTCCACAAATGCGATCCTGCTACGTGATATCTGTATGTTGCGATCATCTATACATATTAACATTTGAACTTGATTTATATTTGACTATAGTAATATAATATTTGTTCTGAACTTGTGATTCATGTAAATAAGATATGTAAATAAAATAATTTAGTAAGCTGGTAATAGACATAACTCAAAACATGAGATATTTCTAAAGCTCTGATATAGTACGATAATTGAATACATAGTATAATCTTATATTAGTGATACGATCTTTTTAAATGTTTATCCCATTTCAATTACATCTCACTAAAAGTTTGCAGGTTAATAAAGTTCCCATGCAAGATTCTAAAATCATATGACCCCACACAAGTGTCAAATATTTCCCACATATAAATAATATAAGATATAAATCTTATAAAAAAACATTAAGAGTAAGTAGACCGGTCCTATTATGTATCTCAATAATTCGTTCATTTATTTGGACAACTAATGTTAGAAGACAAGAAAAGAAATCCAAAACTTTTTTTCTAACAAAAATTTCACAAAACATCAAAAAATTTCAGCTAGTCACGGGTAAAGCTCAGTGGCTATTTATAAAGAAGTTTTCTAATTTTTTTTCTTTAAATATTCAATCACTTTTTATGTCGTTTTTGGCTGAGTAATTTTATGTTGGGTTTAAGGATCTTTAAAGAAGATCCCTTCATGGTTTTATAGATAGGTTTAATTTTGGAGTGATGCTTTCATTAGATCGGATTACAAAAAAAAGTCGAGTTTTGTTTCAAAGGAGGGCCTAGTCTATCCAATCTTTAATAAATTTGAACAATCTGACTCGAAAGTGGTTTTTGTTATCTGCTTCTCTCTTAGACATGAAATTTCTCAAATGAGCCCTTCCAACTCTTCATGGAGCGTCGAAGGCTTATACGACTTTTGTGTCAACCTGAAGGTTAACTCATCCCTTAAACTCTATCCTAGTCTATTGATCGATCATGAATGATCTAAAAGGCATTAATTTGGCAAGTCTAGATTTGGAAATTGAATGGATTTCACTTGTGACATCTTAGTACAGAGGATCTTCTACTTCGTTCTTGTAATCTTTCTGGTTCACGATTTTCCAACTTTCTATTTTTAGGAGGCTAGTTGATTTCATCTCGACTCTAATAAAATTATAGATCTCTAGCATCTATCCTCACAATTGACATTGTATATACTCTTAAATGTTTTAGACAGTAGTGGGAACTAACATTATCATCATCTTTAAACTTTGATAGTCTCACAATCTCATCGCCAAAATTTATACCAAACTGATCCAATCAAGCGTCAACCTAAGTACACTTGGAAACCATGCGTCGGCCAGATTTTAGATATATTTGGAAGACTTTTAGATTCAAATTGTTCATTTTAAAAATAAAAAGAAATTGAATGAAGGATCAGTAATCAGTTTGTCAATTGTTTTGTTTATGAGCCACATATTTTTGGACCCGACAGCAGTTTATCAATTGTTTTGTGGCCAATTTTATGGAGCCATTGACGCATGTATACAATTTCGCCCAGCCCGTTAATGAGACCCACCTTCAATGAAATTTCGTATTCATATTATTTCCTATATCATATGAAGTTGATTCGCAATGGTAGTAATTTTCTGACTCTTGACAATCTTCTTATATAAAACTATGAACATAATATCTGCAACATAATTATAACTTATCAAACTGTAACATATGCTATTATTAATTTAGATTATAAATGTATTAATATAGTAGTATAAACTTTCTTATTCTTAGTTATTTTAAAAATAGATAACATAACAAAAATAAATATTGCTTTTAGACAAAAAAGAATTATAAAATAAAATAAATAACTAAGTACATTCAGAGAAATATTAGAAAATAGAAATCAAAAGAAAATTAAAACTCCAAAATTTATTTAAAATTCATAATATATTAAATTAGAAAATAATATTTAAAATATTTTTTTTCTCTTTTTGTGATTATCTAGCAGTAAGATATGTTATGTTAATTTTGTACTATCTCATACCCCTATATATCTCAAATAATTTTAAGAGAATAACATTGCTTACATGGTGTCAGCATAACATTGCTTACATGGTGCTGATACTTTTGTGTGTGTAAGAAATAGTTACACAAAAAATACCATTTAATTTTTCCTTAAATTTTTTTTCGGTTGAACTATTTAATTTATATTTTATTTTATAAATATTTTTATTAAATTTTTACTAGCAAACATATTATATTTAAACAATATGTACTATGTAGCTCTATAATTCTTTATAATTTTTTCGACTGAACTATTTAATTTCTATTCTATTTTATAAATATTTTTATTAATTTTGACAAAAAAAAACATATTAGATTTAAACAATATGTACTATATATATTTTTTTAACACTAATTTATTATTTTATTACAAATTATGAGATATTACAATGACGAATCTTACAACTGGCAATTATATCATCCTATGAAGATCCACGCCTGCCAAGTTTACATGAACCTGTCTTATGAAGATCTATGCCTTCCTTATCTTGCATTATGAAGATTCACACTTCCCGATTCTATCCAAACCTGCCTTATTAAGATTAATATCTGATGGTTGTAGTTGCACCACGTCGAAGATCTCCTGTAAACTTATCGCCTTTAATCTGCAAAATAAATCGCGTTATCTGGGAATTGAAACCCAGACCTCCGGGTGTAGAAACATTAATGAACTTTTAATCAAACCACTGGACTAAAGGAGCTTCCACTATGTACTATATAGTTATGTTCTAAAATTTTTATATATGTTATTCAATATTTTAATTTTTAGTCTGCGTTTCTCTCTTTTTATTTTATAATTTAAAATCATGTTTAATGTTTCTCATTTACTCTACTGAATTCTGCATTTATTATTTTTTATTTTGGTAGATTTAGTTACGGGTCTAAACGCATTTATTATTTATTGAAATTTTCGTTAGCTTAATTCAGCTTTTTATTTTTGTTAACAAAAAAAAAAGAAACATTCTAAAAAAGTTTAGTTATTGTATCTAATTAGGAGGTAATGAATCCACATATACCATTGGAAACTGAAGAACAAGATCACTACGTTCTAAGTGCTAACTTGTCCACTCTAGAATTCTTCGCTCGTGAAATTGACTTTATATTGAAATTGTTGAAAAGCTCTTTCTATCTCTGAATTTTTCTAAGTTTGTTGTATAAGGAGGCAATTTTCAAGGATTCGACATCATTTTCACCAAATCAGAACAGTTTATTACAAAAATTATCAGATGATGATAGAGGGTATTCATATATTCCGTGACCTAGATTAATGCTTCAAATTTGACATATAATAGTGTGAGACTATTACGTATATTACTTGTCCTTACCATCAAACCCATCATTACCTTAAAAAACATTAAATTCCTTCCAAACTCCATCTATAAAATAGGTCACTCATCATATGAATGTATCTAATTAAGCATTTTAATAAACAGTTTAACCCTATTAACAGAACCAAGTCATTTGCCTCTTTGAATTCAAAGAGTAATTTGACCTTGATTTAAGCTTTCTATTTTGGTATTATTTTTTTCGCTTATAGATTTCTTAAAATTCAATAAAATATATATCATCAACACTTATTATCAGATTGGATTTTCTTTATGATACCCAATTTTGCGATATATTTTTTAAAAATATGTAAATCACGTTAAAAAGAAAGTAAACATACGCTCTATACTTATTATTCAAGGACTGTTGGTTTCATTAGCCAGATGATGTATTTAACTACAGGAGTTAAGATATTATTCGTTTTTTCATATTAAATTTTTTATTTAAATATAGCATCTACATCTGCATGTAAAATCAAAAATATCTTAAAAATCTGGATTTTTGAAATGCTAAAAAATGTAGATTTAGATACTGCATTTGCATCTCAAAAAAAAAACTAAAGTATTCATATTAAACTTATATTTGTTATTTTAAAATATATAATATTTTATATTTATTATTAAAATAACATGTTTGATAAGTATTATTGAAACAGTGGGTTGACAACTCGTTTTTATGTTAAAATTGTAAGGTTTCCACCAAAACCACATAATCTTATTTTATGGAAAAATAAGCTTTTACAGTTTTGCTGAGAAAACGAAATTTTGCGGTTTTAGAGAGAAAATGAGATTTTACGATTTAGCGGAAAACATGATTTACGATTTTGGTAGAAAAATATGATTTTGAGGTTTGGTGAGAAAACGAGATTTAGCGATATGGCGGAAAATAGGATTTTGCGGTTTGGCGGGAAAACAGGATTTTGCGGTTTGGCAGGAAAACATGATTTTGCGGTATGGCAAAAAAAACATGATTTTGCGGTTTGTCACGAAAACGGAATTTTGTGGTTTGGCGAGAAAATGAGATTTTGCGGTTTGACGAGAAAACGAAATTTTGCAGTTTGACGGAAAAACAGGGTTTTGCGGTGAACATGATGGATTAGACTAAAATATATAAGAGAAAAAAAAAAATCAACTCAGTTTTAACCCAAAAACAGATATTGCAAGAACATAAGCTTTTGACTGAAAAAAATGATTAACCTATGAATCTAAAATATGGCAGAGTCTCATAATTCACATTAAGAAATAGGACAACCGAAATCAAGGGAGCTACCTTTAAACACGCGAAGTTAAGGCACAACCGCTAACATATACAAGCGTTGTTGGAAACTGGGAAAGTTGCTGAAGAAATGTGGAATCGATTGGAAAAATTGAAAGAAGTAAGAATTAGGTCGCAAAAATTTTTTGTTAAAAAGAACGACATTGGAAGCTCTTTGGAAGAATAAGCGGTAAGGTACATATAGGAGATCAGCGCAGGCAAATTCCACCACCAGCGTTGCCGACAAATGAATAAGAAATAAAGAAATAAGTAATTTAGACTAAATATACAATTAAAAAAAAAAGTGAAGCATGATAAGTATCATACATTTGGATTACTTGTTTTTTGAGGCTTCCTATGAATAATATAAATAGACAATTTCATTGGATAATATGGTATCTCTAAAAAAGTAAAAATATAAAAAATCTTTTAGTGATATTGATTAAGATTAATAGGAGGTTTTTTTGATTGAAAATATACTTCTAGAGGAAGGCTTAACAATGATATACCAATGTTTTAGTCCAATATAATTATTTCAAATCCGGTTTTAAAGATTTAAAAAGGACGCTTGTGCCACACAGATGATAAGTCAGGAAAAGACACTACTAAGTTCTTAATATAAGGATGGGTTAGGAGTCATAATGGCCTGGACGGTGTAATTATGGTGGCTAAAAATGTTTGCAGTAGTCTTTCATTATTACATGTTGAATTTGAAGCACTAATTTGGATAATAAAATGAATGGTAATATTATAAAAATTAGAGGTGAATTTTATAATAGATTGTTCAGATTTGGTGAATATACTGTTTATACCAAGAAAAAACCTGTTTTTCAGTCGATTTCGAAGAATTCCAAAGAAAGAAAGCATATTTCAAAAACATCACATATATGGTAAACAACACATTAACTTTGGTAAGATGGTAGGATGGGTTGCCGGTAGGATGGGTTATAATTTATATATGTTAGGATGGGTTGCCGGTTCTTATAATTTATATAATTATAACACATCAACCATAATTTATATAATTATAACACATCAACCATAATTTATATAATTTACACATTAACTTATCTATATGTTGTTTACATATATAAGTAAACAACATATATGGTAGGATGGGTTGCCAGTTCTTCTAACAAAACATTCAAAATATTTTAGAATATTGGAAGAAAGGTTAATAAGACAAATTATACTATTTGATTAAGAAACATTAAATATGAACTTTGAAAACTATAAAACGGGTTAAAGGGATGTATTATCCTATTTTAATTATAAAATATTAAAAATAAACTTAAACCAATAAGAGAGATTAAATAGATGGACTATCTTATTCTCTCAATAAATATCTAATTACATTTATACAAAAATATTAAATTTAGTTATGAATACATTAAAAACAAAAATAAATTACTTAATATATAAACATACATTGTTCAATAAAAGAATTATTATACTAATACAAAACAGATTGAACTTACGTCACATAACTTTTACAATAAGTTATAAAACTTAAAATGCAACAAAATTATTTCAGAAATTGGTTCTCATCAAGTCATCTTTTTAATATTAATTTATTATTATATTGTAAAAGTCATTGATGCATGGATTTTCATAATACAATTTTATGTAGAATAATAATGTGTGGATCTTTATAAAATACTAAAAATAGTAAAATTATATGTTATAAAAGTCGTCGATATAATAATTTTTATTATTTGCATTAGAACCTAGTTACAATTAACAAACCATATGTTCCAATTCCAAATCTTAAATTGGAATCAAAGTATGGACTAATTTAAATGAATATCTCGTGGAAATCCATTTAATTCAGTGGTATGTTATAATCTTTCTACATTTGCAAGTCTGAATTTCAAACCTCAGAAAATATGATTTATTATAATATATTTCTATTAAAGAAAATAAACTTACAAGAGAGTTTCAATGTGGTGGAGGAAAACCGTTGTATATGTATCTTTATAAAATAGATTCAAGTGAAGATAGCTATCAAGCTTTGATCTTCACAAAACAGTAGAATTAGCAGAGTTTTAAGAATAATTGATATAATAGTTATCGTAGTTTGTAATATAATAATAGATTTTAATAAAATAGATGTATCAATTTATGGTAATCATGTTGTTGAACATTTCAATTTTGATGTTGAGAAATTAGAGTTTGAAGCTGGAACTGACCATGATAAATGCTAGGATTTGCAAAATATTTGCTTTTCCCTATTTGAAAATATTAGTTTAATCTTATATCCAAAGCCCTCTGATTATTTACAATAATGAATAAAAAGAATACACGTTTTAGTTCGTAACATACTCACCACACTTCAACAGTGGCAGATTTATAAGCAATTTTTATCGTGGACAAAAGTAAAACTTTAAAATTTTTATGTATAAAATTCAATATATTGAAAAATTATTTTTCGTCCTATCTCAAACCAAATCCAATTCTAGAATCAGCATTAAACGTTTTTCGGGTCACTTGCAGGCCAAATAATAAACCTTAACTTAATACTATGTTATAAACTTTATGGATTTCTAGTTCCAAGCCATTTGATAGTAAATATATTTCACCGTCCATGCCATATCTCTTATAGTAATATTTGTGGTCCTATGATGTCGGATTTCTAACCTAGTTATCTGAGCTCTGAGTACTATAAATACTGTCATATAATTGGCAAAATTACACAACACAATATATTATTCTCTTGTTCTCTGTTTTTATTTTTTATTTTGAACTTGAAGAAACAAACACAAATCAAATTTTCATTCGTTTTAATGGATAGTGCTATATCAGCCATGCTGATCCTCTTACTGGCAATGCTCATAGCGTCTTGTGCCACGGCCATGGACATGTCCGTCGTTTCCTACGACGAAAACCACCACGAGACTGTTGGTTCTGGCCACCATGTGACTGCCGGTCCCAGCCACCGCCAGAGTATTTTCGATGCTGAAGCCTTGTTGATCTTCAAGTCATGGATGGTCCAACATGGGAAAGTGTACGACTCTGTTACCGAGAAGGAACGGCGTTTAACAATTTTCAAGGACAACCTCCGTTTTATTACTAACCGGAACGCTGAGAATCTCGGTTATCGACTAGGTTTGACCCGGTTTGCTGATCTATCTCTCCATGATTACAAAGAACTATGTCACGGGGCTGATCCAAAACCACCCAGAAACCACATATTTATGACAAGTAGCGACCGATACAAGTCTAGTATTGGTGATGTGCTTCCTAAGTCCGTTGATTGGAGGAAGGAAGGTGCTATTACCGAAGTCAAAGATCAAGGCCATTGCAGTAAGTATTGTGATCCCTTTCGTTAGTCTCACCAATTAAATTAAGCCGGATTTTAAAACATTAGTTTGTGTTGAAACCAAAAACAGATATTAACTGGTAATATCATTTCCGACCCCTTAGCCAGAAATTTAAATCTTTTATACAGTAAAACTTTTATAAATGAATATTATTGAGACTCTAAAAATTTATTAATTTATAGTGTTATTAAATTAATTAATAAAAAAATATTTTTAAATGATGTTATTTTAAGAAATTTTATTGAATCTATTAATTAAAAATGACATACATACTTAAAATTATGAAATTATAATTTTTATTACATTAAAATAAATTTAATAATATATATTGAATATCTATGTAAAAATGATATATGTTCATCAATTTAAAGTGTATAAAAAACAATAACTACACTGCGTAATGATGAAAATTAAATTAGAAATTATATTATAATACATTTGAAAGCATTTAGAAATACAAAATTAACTATTGTGTCTAAAACGTTTTATAAGTTTTGGGTTCAAATCTAAAAGATAAGCATCATGAATTGTTTTCAATACAATAAGTAAAATCAGAGATAAAACATTAATAAGATTTTAATGCTAAGTAAAAATATATGTAATATACTCATATTTTAGTATATTAACATAGGTATATATGCATAAATTTATATAATTATTCATTTATATTTTGTTGTGACCATATATTTACATAGAAGTTTCAAAAAAAATATTATTTTATTATTTTATCAAATTTTGTTAATTTTTATATTGATCCGATTTAAGAGCAGAGAAATTTATTATTTATAGTGATTATTAATTTCTTGAATATTAATTTATAGTGTTTCTATTGTAATTAAAATAATTATTAGAATCAGAACTGAGTATATTTTAATATACTATTGGATTCACTATTTTCTGATGTTTTTCTTTTTACAGTATTTACTATAGTTTCTAATTAACCATTAAAAACAGCAGAATGAAATACTATACTAAACACTAAACGGTTGATACACACTAGCAGCATAAAAAAAGTTTCCTGGATCATAATATGCATCAATCTCACGCTGGATTTTGATAACGTACGTTAATTTTGGTTGAAACCTGACACTTGCTATATAATTTTTAACATGTTTGTAAAAACAAAAAAATACAAGCTTCATGCTTGTTTTTTTCTTGTGTGAAGGGAGTTGTTGGGCTTTCTCCACAGTGGGCGCAGTGGAAGGCTTAAACAAGATCGTGACAGGAGAATTAGTCACTTTGTCTGAGCAAGATTTGATCAATTGTAACAAAGACAATACTGGCTGCGGAGGAGGTAAAGTCGAGACTGCCTATGAGTTCATAGTTAACAATGGTGTTGGTACCAACAACGATTATCCTTACAAGGCTGTTAATGGAGTTTGCGATGGCCGCCTCAAGGTGGGCATAGTTACGATCCAATTTGACGAAATGCAATCTTTAACAACGAGAAAAGAAAATTCAGTTTTCAAATATATTTTGTAGGAAAACAACATGAATGTTATGATTGATGGGTATGAGAATTTGCCATCGAACGACGAACTTGCTTTAAGGAAAGCAGTTGCTCACCAGCCTATAACCGCCATTATCGACTCCAGCAGCCGGGAATTTCAGCTTTACGCATCGGTACAAAAAAAAAAGATTTTTCAGTTTGGTTTTAAAGTTTTGTTCTTATGCGTTAATTGTGTTTTTTTTAACCTCAGGGAGTTTTCGATGGTACCTGCGGAACAAACCTAAACCATGGGGTTGTTGTGGTTGGGTATGGAACCGAGAACGGTAGTGACTATTGGATCGTGAGAAATTCCTGGGGCAACACTTGGGGAGACGCTGGCTACATGAAAATGGCTCGCAACATTGCCAACCCAAGAGGCTTATGTGGTATCGCGATGCGAGCTTCATACCCTCTCAAGAACTCGTTTTCTACCGATATTATAAGGTCCATGGCCTAATAATATAAACAAAATGTATGTTATGCAACGGATTGAGAGAGCCATGCAACTATGCAACAACGTATTCGACTTTAATTTAAGGAAATTTAATAATCTAGTCGATGGGTTTGGCTTGGTAATATATATCCTGGATTTGTATGAGATCAATGTTTGGAGTTTGTATAATATCTATGAATATTTCGTTTGGGTTTAATGATGAATGTGTTTTATGTGTTTTAATTTTTTAAGATTTTATATCAATCAGATTTGCACTATAACTAAAGATACCTACTTTACAGTATTGTATAACGTAATAAAGTTTGCGATACAATATCCATAGTTGAAATTCCGAGCCATGTTTTGATGCAATGGCTCGAAAAGGAATATATGATCGAACAGTTCTATCACTCTTCTATGCCATCGGGAGAGCTTATTCACGCTGTGACTACCCATATCAGATAAGAAATGTTAAAATTTCATCTGTAAATTAGAAACTCTTTTATGTTTTTACATTTTCTGGAGAAATCTACTATGATATATACGGATGGGGGAACGTATGAATCTACTAGATGATGCCTTTATAAGAAATTTTCGAGACCAAAAATGACCGCCTGCCCCATTAGAATTATTTACCTTTCTTTCCCATCAAAATGAATCTTTCTATTCCTAATTTCCTATCTTCTTTAAGTAAGGCTTTCTTATGCTTATAGTTGCTGCCTATATATTTAAGGGTTCGCAGCCGTCAAAATTGACAGAGAACTTCAACTCCTTCTCAGCACCGCTTACAGTTTCGTGGTATTTAGTTCTTAGCTTGGTGTTTTATCTTTTTGGTCTAGCTCAACGATGAGCATCTTAGATGCTCAGTCTGTGTTCGGACAGATATGATGTTGAACCGATAGCAAAACGGTGAAAATATAGTAGCAGGATAACAGTTCCTCAGTCGCATGCTACACGCATCAAGTGCACTTGGAAAACATGTTTATGCCAGTTTTTTTATATATATATTTGAAGATGTTGTTTAGGATTCAAAACTAGTGTAATGTCTTTTCTTTGTTTGAACAACGTTCCAATTAGCGAAGCGTTTGAGTAGGCTACAAAGACCCAACGTGCAGTTTGTTTCGTTGCCCATGTCATGGCCGTATGTATCCAATTTAGTCCAGCCCATTAATGAGACCCATTTCAAAATATAGAATTTGATTCACAGTGATGAATAATTTTCACTATACGGTAATCGATAGTAATTGCGTGACCGGGAATATCCCCTATATATTATTTGAGAATCCATTTTAAAAAGTAACTTTATATCCATGTGTTATTAACATATATGCCATCATAATGTGTCATCACCACAATGATTGTTAGAGTCATTTTAAAAATAGGCTTGATCTACTAGAACAATTACAA
>OVBI01001177.1:18502-40153 GCA_900406495.1 Sisymbrium altissimum | reverse complement strand
GGGAAAATGCTCATTTAATTCCCCAACTATTTGCAATCGGTTGATTTATTCCCCAACTATCACTTACTCAAATTTATTCCTCAATTAATAGTTGACTATTCGAAATTAGGAATTAAAAAGTCAGACGTTAAACAGTAAACGGATTCTGTTAAAAATAATTATTCTTCTTCTTTATAACACAAAATCTTGTCGGGATTATATTTTCTTCACCTGAGTTCGTAAGCTTTTTCTAAAATTTTGAACCCTAAATCTGAGAGTTAGCAAAGGTGATATCCGACTTTAATCTCGAATCATATCCTTCGATACCATGAAGAACAACACGAAGAACCTCAACTTCAGGTTGAACCTCAACTTCTGCTTCTGGTTGGGATTCGACTTCTGGTTGGGATTCGATTTCAGATTGAGAACTGATTTCTGGGTCTGGTTCTGAAGTCCTGCGAGCTTGAAGTTTTCGCTTCCTCCGCCTACTCCACCTAATTTTTGCCATTATTGACTTGAATTTTTTGATTTGGTATAAATTGAATCACCAGAATTTGTTTTAGGGTTTTTAATTTGGGAATAACCGGTAATAATGATAATTATCCCGACAAATTTTTGTATTATAAAAAAGAATAATAATTATTTTAAACAGAATCCGTTTACTGTTTTAACGTCTAACGTTTTTAATCTTAATTTCAAGCAGTCAACTATTAATTAAGGAATAAATTTGAGCAAGTGATAGTTGGGAAATAAATCAACGGATTGCAAATAGTTGGGGAATTATATAAGCATTTTCCCGTTATCCTGTTGAAACTTCATTTTATGCATTAAAAGTTTGTTATCTCGTTCATGTGTAATAATATCTTCATTTATTCTGTTTACTTCTATAAAGTATCTTTGCAAAAATATTTGTTTCCCATGAATCTAGTATCTCTTAATATATCCGCAAAGCCAAATGATCATAAAAGCATTGTATTCACTTCAATTTTACAACCAAAGAAAATAAGATTATAAGCTCAAACATATGTTGAAATAATTAATTCAATCTTTGGGGCATTCTTAGCAACGACAAAAACCAACGTGTGTTTCGAATGGTTTTGTTTCTTTCTTACTACTCTGCAGGATTGGAATATGTTTTGGCTTTGAATTTCACTTAAATATATTTAACTACCAAATATTTCTCCGCACTTTAATTCTCAGAGCAAGCATAAGTAAAAGCAATGTCTACTTGAATCTAAAATATTAGACTCGAAAAACAAAATAGTTACAGAAACTTTCTCGAAACACAGGATATTAACTTCCAAAGTATGAGGTATTTTAAACTTTCGCGTTAATCTAATAGTATCTCTTAGGTAATAATATGTCTTCAAAGCCAAACGAGCTACAAAGCATTGTATTTAGTATTTACTTCTACTTTATACAACCAAAAAGAAGAAAAAGACTACAAGCTCAGACATACGTTGAATCGATCCACTCTTTGGGACACTCTTAGCAAAGACAACAACCAACTTGTGTTGAGGATGCTTCTGTTTCTTCCTTACTACGCTGCAGGATTTGGATATGCTTTGGGTTTGGGTTTGACCTCGATTTCATTAACGTTTCTTACAAAGATGGCTTCCGGTTCGTGCCTGAAAAACCGCAAACACAGACCCAGTTAAAGAGAATTCTAATCTGAAACCAAATACAAAAGATACATACAAAACAGTATTACAAGATAATTATCCTCAAATGTTCGGTTTACGCATTCTTTGTTTGTGATAACCTGTAAGACTTAAGGAACAGGGTATGAAGAAGGTTCATATACATCTAACGTTTAGTTTTTTCTACATGAGAAACGCTATGTTATTCTCTATAAGCATTTCATTTAAAGCAATGCCCAAATCATTCCGTGTATCCCATCATAAAATTTCAAGACAGGCACGGTATTCTAAACTTCGAGGACTAGAAATGGGAAAAGTACTTACGATTTCTCTCCCTCTTCGAATGTGTAACTAGAAGCAACAGCTAGTAGTTGACCATCTCGACTAAATGACAGTGCTGCTATACTTGATGGATACTTTGAATACTGCAAAAGAAACAAGAACCAAAATAAATACATTTCTGTGTCACACAAAGGAACCTTCACAGAAAATGAAAACAAAAAGCTCCTAATTCATTTACAAAACCTGATACAGCCTCTTCTTGTTGTTTCCATCCCAAATGTTGACGAAACCATCACAACCTCCGGTTGCGAAGGTACCATAACTGCAATTAAAAATTTCAGATGATAACGCGGGGCATTATAATTGTTCTCATTAATTCTCAGACCAAGCATAAGTCACCCTTTGTCTACTCGAATCAAAAATAATAGACTCAAAAAAAAAAATAGTTACAGAAACTTTTTACAAACATCCAAGCAACTTCGAACTAGCCTTCAACTTACAATTTTGCACCCTCGCTTATTTAGTTGGACTATTATTGTTAAACCTTGTCGTGTTCGTTCAAAATAGTAGTAAATCTAGAAATCTAGGACAAAGTTTAAATGCTGAGCTAGAAACACTCACATTGGATGAAAGGCAATGGCATTTACAGGGTACACAATGTCTCTTCCAGCCTCTGATTTCCGATGACATTTGAAAGCATATCTGAGAACAAGTTCAGATATATATATGTAAGTCAAAAGTCGTGGAAAAGAGATAAGAAGAAAAAAAACACACGAGGAGAAAATACTTCTTAGCCTGAGCAGCCTCTGATAGATCGAAAAACTCCATTGCAACCCTTCCTTCAACAGAGCTAAGAGCATACCCTGTAAAATTTTCCATATCAGAAATTCAAAACTGAGATAAGAGGTATACTTGGGAACTGAAAGAAAAGAAGTAGGATGTTGCCAACAACCAGATAAAGCAATATATGTCAACTAAATAACCTGTTCCATTAGGATAACTACGAACACATCTGGTCTGGTATTTAAGTGAAGACTCCCTCCTTTGCTCAGGCTGAGACATATTCCTAAGATCGTAGATGTTTACATGCCTTCCTGCGGTTGCCACAACGAGACGGTTTCCAACAAGAGACAGAGAATAAACACGCTCTGGTTGCACGTATGTTCCCACCTGGGTGCGTTCAGGCCCACTTGCACCTCTTGGATCCCAACATTTAACAGTTTTATCCCAAGATCCAGTGATCACCTGCCCTGCAACATGACATACAAAAGACATAATGTATCAGCATTACTTTTGGGGCATGTAAGAAACGAACCAAAATGCTGTAAACAAATAAATATCTGAGTTCCAGATGTAATGACTTGACAAAACGAAACCGTAACTATAAACAATCAAAGTTCACTGTCCATAATGTATTGAACACTGTCCATAATGTATTCAACACTGTACAAACCTGCAGCATACGAATACTCAACACACCGCACAGGCTTTTCATGCGTCCCCAAAATGTCCTCTTTGCCAACATTGAAAACAATCCTGAAGTGTAACAAAGAGAGAAAAAAACATTCTTATGCCAACAAGAAGCAACCAGTGTAATAATTAGCCTCGGTGGAAACACTCTTATGTCACAGTTGTTTGAAGTGATATTATAAAGAAATTTGACTTGAGTAATGGAGTAAGAGCAGGGAAAACAATACCGTCTGACTTTGTTGTCGCTGCCAACACTGAAACCAGAGGAATCATCGTGGAAACAGCAATCCAGTACTGCGCCGCCGTGTACGAACTCGCCTCTCAACGAATTGGTGCTCACATCATACAATCTCACACGCTTTAGATTTAGAACACACACAGTAGAAGAAATACGATTCAGATAAGAAAGAGACCAAAGCGAAAGTTAGAGAAGAGGTTTGTCTCGAACCTTATCCCATGAAGAAACGAGGAGATGATCACTCGTATTTGAAAATCTTAGATTCGATATTCCGTCAGACGGTGGGTTCAATAGCTCACGACCGGCGGACGGAGGCAGAGCCATGTTCCGGTTGAAGATCACAAAAAGCTAGGGTTCAGAGAAAGAGGTTTTTCAGTTTTGAAATCAAACTTTGCGAAAGGGACGATAAGAAGATCTATTTCAACTTTACCAAATTAAAATAAATAAAAATCAGTTTAATTATGTTTGGTCTGTTTGAATTCAAATCCTCGCTACACTCGCTAGTTCGATACTACACTGTAGAAGTGTGGTTTCTTTACTTGTTGACTTTTATTCAAATTACGGATTTCTAAAATGATCATAACCGAATCATCCTAAATACAATAATAAAATATATTTTCGTTTGATTGAACAATATAAAATGATCATGATTATTCATATAACTTCAAAACAAAATTTTTAATAATTATTATATTATTATTTTAAACTTTTTTTTATGATTTAGTTAAATTAAGAAAATTGAACTTAAAAATAATGTTTTTTAGAAATGAGATTCTGAAGTACATGTGTTTAGAAACTGTTCTATTCTTTCTTTTTTCATTTTTTATTTTTTTTATTAAAAAATTGATCAGAAATTTATATAGAACCCTACAATAAACATGCTCTTATGTACAAAAGCTGAACTGGTTGATTTTTAATATTTTTTAAAAGATTTCAAAGCAAATGATAGATGAGAGATTCAGTTCAACTAATATTGAAAGTTAATCGCCAAAACCGTTTATCTCAAATTTAATTATTTTTGTTTTTTTTGTCAATAGATTTATATTCTCTCTTAAAACAAAATAAAAAAGAAGACACTAAAAGTCAGGGGTCAAAGCTGGACCATTAAATGTTTGATAATAGCTTCACATATTTAAGGGCATGGGTTTGAATGGGCTTAATAGCAAGGCCCATCCATATTCTTAACATTTTTTTCAAAGCAAAGGAGAAGAAGACTAGAATCAGAGAAAGCGTCTTAAAATGTCTCTCATCAAAGATGTTTGTCTGTCCACCAAGCTGACACGTGTAAACGTCGCCACGTGACGTCTCCGCCAACGCGTTTGGATAAATCACGTCCACTTTTTTTGCTTGTTGGGTATAACAACAAAGTGACATCGGCCTACAAGTGGTAACGGAACTACCACGTGTCCTATAAACACGCCCCGTTTTAGTTGCTAATACGGTACGCCACGCCACACCCAATCTTCTTCCTCACCTACACTCAACTCCACTGAAGTTAGCTCAACATTCTTTTCTTTTTTTACAACCAAAAAAAAATATTCCAGCAAGTTTGTTTCCTTGATTATTCATTCCAGGTGTTTCAGTAGATGAATATCGACGATTTATTTCTAAATATTTTGATTTTGGACACATTGATTAATGATTACTAAGTGATTTTTGCCATACGGTAAGGATTAGGATATCACTGAGATCATGCTGATTGGATAATGAAAAATAATCTAGAAAAGATTGATAAATCTTGGAAAGATTAGTACCCAAAAAAAACGTAATTAGGCGTGTACGCGTTTGGTTTAAGGCGTGCCCCACACGACTCGTGGCGCGTAGCCAACACATAAGTCAGCTCCACGGGAAAGGTATGCTCCTTTTTTAATTTAATTTAATTTTTATATTAGCTAAAACCTCATCTATTTTCGGTTTACCAGTTTAATACTTTTCTGGTTTTTGACTTTGAACCGGTCTCTCACTCGTGATGACTAATACCTTATTAGGTCAGCCGTGACCAAGAACCCGGTATTTTACAGTAAATTCATCAATTCTTCGCTTAGTTTCTTTGGTCAAATTTTGTTTACAATCTAAGATTATTGATTTATATTAAAAAAAAAAAAAAACTTAGATGATTTTGTTCTAGATTTTCCGAGTTTATTTTTTTAAATGAATCTATTATCACAATGGCTATTTTGTATAAAAAACAAATGACAGAAATATGAAAGTGTTAGAGAAAATAAAAGGTGTTAACATCTAATTTGATAGTTAATATAAATTTTGAATCCGGTTGCATTTTTAGTAGGATATATATTTTTTCAGTCTGACACATAACCAAGAGATACCATGTTATGCAATAAAAATAAAATCAATGTTGATATTATAATTGAATTTTTATATATTTATAAGAATATCCTTCCATATATTTTTACTAATAGTGTTTAAGCCTGTTAAGTAACAGAGTGTAGATGACACAATAAAGAGATAAAAATTTTGACCGACTTAATACTAATCCGCCACGTGGTTTCCATATAAAAAAACAGAGTCCAAACATTTCTTGAGCACTTCACTCCATTCTCTCTTCTCTCTATCTCTCTCTCTCTGGCGATAGACTCTGAAATTTCCTGAATCTTTAAAAAGAACCGAAAGAAAGAAAAACACAACACAAAGACAGTAAAGATTCGTCTGGTTATGGCTCTTGAAGCGATGAATTCCCCGACGACTCCGTCTGCGTTCACAGTCCGGAAAGATAGAATCGAAGCAACAGATGATCTGATGAACGACGCCGTATTCATGGAGCCTTGGCTGAAACGCAAACGCTCGAAACGCCAGCGTTCTCACAGCCCTTCTTCGTCGTCCTCCTCGCCGCCTCGATCTCGTCCCAAATCACAGAGCCAGGATCTTACAGAGGAAGAGTACCTCGCTCTCTGTCTCCTCATGCTCGCCAAAGACCACCCTTCTTCTGATCATCACCAACCGCAGACGCGATTCCATCAGCCGTCGTCATCGCCGCCGCAAGATTCCACCAAGGCTTCTTACAAGTGTAGCGTTTGCGGTAAAGCGTTTCCTTCGTATCAAGCCTTAGGCGGCCACAAAGCCAGCCACCGAATCAAACCTCCGATAGCGAACGCAACAACCGCCGATGATTCAACAGGTCCAAGCATCGCCGTCGCCGGAGAAAAGTATCCGACTTCAACACCCGTCGCGCCTTCCGGGAAGATCCACGAGTGCTCTATCTGCCATAAAGTGTTTCCGACGGGTCAAGCTCTCGGAGGTCACAAACGGTGTCACTACGAAGGAAACCTCGGCGGCGGCGGAGGCGGAGGAGGAAGCAAATCGGTTAGTCACAGTGGAAGCGTGTCGAGTACGGTTTCGGAAGAAAGAAGCAACCGTGGATTCATTGATCTAAACCTACCGGCTTTACCGGAGCTAAGCCTTCATCATAACCCGGTCGTCGACGAAGAGATTTTAAGTCCCTTAACCGGTAAAAAACCGCTTTTGTTGACCGATCGCGACCAAGTCATCAAGAAAGAAGATTTCTCTCTAAGAATCTAATATTTCGTCTATTATACCAAATTATTCTTCTGTAATTTTTTTCCGTTAAAAAACCTTTTTAGTTTCATTTTCATTCGTTACAATTTCTTATTTCTGGGATTGGATATTCATATATGTTTAGGGATTGATACAAATTTGATTGATGGATTGATTAAGTCAGAATTTTCGTTTTTTGTTTTTGTTTTTTTACTGTTCTTAGCTGCTAATCTCGCGAGTCCACTCTGTAAGTTATAGGACACGTGGCATTCTGTGTGTGAACGCAGAGCAGAAATAGTTGGGGAACGAGAATCCTTCCATGTGGATTCGTTGCCTTGATTAGCATTTAGCACATGTATTATTAGTTTGGTCCATAAATAACAAATTTTAATTTATAAAAGAAACTGTATATTTATTCTTTGTCATACCTTCCGATATGGTTACTGGCCACTAAAACTAGAGTGTATACCCTAGCTTTTTTCTTTATTCGTATATAAATCGTAATTAATTGCACATGCGTTTTATCAATGCATGCATTCATTTATTTAATTTTGTTGATTATATCGAATCATAAATACAGATGTGACCACGAATCTGTGCATTGGTTTCTTCTTAGGTATGTCCTTGCGTAACTTCCTTGGCCACTAAACATTAATTCGGGCCTAACTTCTTTCGAAGGTTTTAATTACTTGTATTATAGCGCATTGGGAATTTTTTTCATTATATAACGGTGTTTGATTTAAGGCCATTAATTGTTTTTCTTATGTTAATCCTCTGATTAATTTATCGTTTGATAGCGGATCAAACAGATATTTGGTTGTTACTGAAAACTGTATTCGCTTGTGTACGATTTCACCTAATCGCACTAATAAGAACCAAACACGTTATTAAGTATAATAAAGTCATTAATTAATACGCGTCGCAAATTCAATAGAACCACATAGGTCTTCGTTGATTCTATGTTTCACCAACAAATTTTATTAACTTTTTACCGATAAAAGAACATAATTTCTTTGATTATAAAGCGACTGCCATCTTGGTTTGGCGGTGCTATGGTATCTTGCATCAAAAGAACACCACAAAACTATTTTATTTAATTTTGTAAATAAAGTGGGACGTTCGTAGAAAAAGAGAACCCCACGTATGGTTTATCCGAGAAGTGAATCAATTATGTAAATGACAAGTACAAAATGTAATCTAAGACTTTTAGGAGATAAGAATATTGAAACTACTAATATAAAGATCAACTGAATTCATTCCATTCGTGTTCGTTTTGCATATAAACTGTGATGTTCTTGACGTGTTGCCAAATTTTAATCTTATCCAAACACATACTTAAAAAAATCTTTTTTATTTTTGTGTTCTTATTATCTATCTACAAATAATATTAAAAAAGGATCACTTGGTCACCAAGTCTTGGTGTCTCTGTTGGTTGTACTTAACAAATAAGAATATTGACGTCATTTGTCTGGTTCGTTAAGCACACAAAACACTGAAACACGTACTCCAAATGCATTGATGCGGCGCTAAAGGTAAAAACGACAAGACATACATAAAAAAGAAACGACAAGACATTTATAAAGAAACGACAAGAAGTCTACACATAAAAAGAAGGAACGATCTGGAGACTGAAATAGAAAGAATTTAAACTCCTAAATAAAGTTAATGGAACGGTCTGGAGTGTCAATCCATAAGCAGAACTAACATGACAAATCGGTAAATCAGTGTGATCCGACAGATACTAATCAAAAACCTTTCCTTTTTATTTACATTTATCTTCTTCACTAGAGAACAAAGGCAAGAGATTCATTGTATACAATTAAAGCTAACTTCATAGATAACAAAGACCCCATTCTATTCTTTTTTACTTTTCCCTATCTCCAAAAACAAGAACTTACGTAAAGGAACAGATACCCCCCGAGAATCTCACCTTGATCCGGTTTGAAAACGATTAAGGCGGTTTTTGAGATTCTGAGGGAAGGCCATGGAAATGTAAACATTGTTAGAGATCATGTCGTGGAATGGTGTGAGAGTAGTCATAAACTCAGAGGAGATCAGTTTCTACAGTTGTGAAGTCAGGTTGGTTTGTATCCGGCTTAGTTGTATTATGTGCGTCTTCAAGCTACAGTCCGTAACCTAGCAAAAGGCATTGATTTGCTTATAAAAGCTGAGCATGCAACCGGGAAGAGAAAAGCAGAAAGCAGATAAGAGCATTCTTTTACCTGCATAGCTGCTACTATTGATAAGAATCCTTGACACTGTTCGAGCAAGACTTTTTCTTCAGCAGTGATATTCACCATTTCCGCCAAAACTGAATTCATTTCATCCACCTACCAATTGCAGCAAAACAATACAAAGAAAAACGCAACGAGATAAGCCGGAGAACAAGTATGGTCCACAAAACACTGAGCAATTTGCATATTAAACCACTCAAAACAAGTGCATTGACAAACAACTGGTTCTAGTTCAGACCAGAGATAAAACTGTCTTCATAACAGTAACTAATATTCGGAACAGTTCAGCTTTTTTAGAAAAAAATGCATTAAAGGACTCTCAAGAATAATTAGTTCTGGACATATGCATAGAAGAATGAACAACAGCGAGTTTCCACCTTCTATCTTATAATAACCATTGTGATATTTGTATACGTCTGTATGTATTCTCATGAACGCTGCAGTACTTGCACATGAAAAGTATGTCGCACCTATACATTGCATTCTAATTTTATATTCTTCCAGGCAAAAGAGAAATTACACAGAGGAGCGAAGAGAGGATAAGCTTCATGATTCATCATTCATCTTATAATCACTGAGACAAGAAATTTACCTTCGATGTCAGCGAGAATACCGAAGACGCCATAGCGTGCATGACATCAACAGCTGAACTAACCGCATGCTTGAGATCTAGAATATCAACCTAGCAGCACAAAAATCATAAAAAGCACTCAGAAAACGGAGTTTAATCATACAAAATAGACAACCATATCAGGGCCAGGCAAAGAGGCACTCACCACAGCTTTTCCAATAATTGGAAGGCGAAGCGTGCTGGCTTTCAAGGCTTCAGTTGCTCCTAACAAAGAATTAGAATGATCTCTGTCCATAAGAGACCAGTCTTCTAGGTAAGCCATCTACAATATACAAATAAAATTATTTCGGTAGCACAATATAGCAATTCCAAACACAATCATACGAAATTACAGGATATAAAATTGCTAAAAGTACATATTCTCACCTGCTCCTTCAAGATGGAAGCTAGTTTCAGTTTTTGCTTTACCAAGAGCAACTTGATCCGTTTCAGAGTAACAGAATGGCGCAATTCGGAGATCGATACCCATGCATTCCACAGGTTTTTCTGTCAAAGAACAGAAAAATGTCCCTTCACCAGAGTGTATATCGTTTATTGGACCAAGCCAATGAGTCAAGTCAACTATCTATAAGAAAACCTTATCCTAATCACAGCTATACTTAATAACTTTTGCTTATTCTCATTCATATTTTCATTGTTATGCCCTGTTAGTAGATTAGCAAATCGTATTTATTGCATTATCATGAAACAAATGCATATTTACACTGCAGCAGTGGCTAAAAATAAGTTACAAATCATGCCTTCCCTAAGTCTGCTGCAGTTGCTAAAAAGCACTTACGATCCAAGCAGGCACACACAAAGCACGACAATACGCTTCACAATTACTAACAAAGCACTAATGCGGTAATGTATAAGAAAGTGTACCTCTGCACTCAGTCTCTGCACCATGAAAGTGGAGTCAGCACGCGCATTGGCAAACCGCCACTGAAGATGACGGTTATAGAGAAGCCTTAACAAGTGGGCATCCATAACGCGATCCTCCCCAATTTTCCCTCTCCTAATATCAGCAGAGAAACAAAGAATTGAAGGCAAGCTGCGGTTATAAGCGTTCATTTGTTCAGAAACTCCATTTCTCACTCGAGAAGGACTAGAAAGTGCCCTAGCTGTAGTTGGTGTAGCTGTTGCCCAAAGCTTACTTGGTGAAGCAGGTCGATTAGCACCACCACCCCTTATTGGAGAAACCATACCACGAGGAGAAGATACCAACGGACCATCACTAGAGAACCGTTTCGACTGACCCAACTTCGACGACATAGAACTGATTCTGGAACTCGGGCTAGAGCAACGAGGTGAGGCAGGATCCTGCAACCGCCTTAACCGAGTATTAGTCTCTTGCCAGAACTTAGCAGAAGCCGTAATGTTACGCTGCAAGCTCCTTGCTTTAGAGACTTCACCACATTCCTGCGCACCATTAGTGCTACCTGATGAAACACTATCAGTATCAGACGCAGTAAACTCACAGGAAGAAGAACCCAACCGTGAATGTGTGCTTGGTCTTGTCTTGCTCTCATCAATCGGAGAATGCTGCAACACTGACATTCCCACAAAGCCAGAACCAAGCTTCTTCCCTCGATCATCACTCTCACAATCAACATTGCCTCTCCTAGAAGCGCCTGGCCAGAGCTGCTGCTGCTGGTCAACAGGCTTGGAGTTCTCCCTCTGATCTCGAACAGGCGTCGACCTCCGCCGTTCGGGAGTAGGTTTCCGGTGAGAAAGAGGCGTGGCGGTGGTGGTGTTGGACTCCTTCTTCTTACTAATCGGAAGCGAAAACGATTCCCCTTGAAAAGAGACAGATAGACTCCTGGTGGAAGTGATGAGCATCTTCGCAGCCGCCGACATTTCAGCGCCGGTGACGGGATTCGCCGACGGCCGACGACGGTCTACGGATTGAGACCGTTTGGGTAGAGAGGAAGGCGTTGGGCGAGAGAGGGAAGGGGAAGGATATCGCTTACTTGTCTTGAGTATTGCAGAGGAGGAGGAAGAGGAAGAAGAGGAAGAGGAAGAGGTTGTTGTCGTGGAAGTGGAGTGCGAAGGAGAAGGAGATAAGTAGCGAGAGGGGACGTTCTTGAGTTTAGGTCTTGGAGCGAGGGATTTGGGTTGCTGATCTCGAGGTGGTTTACGACTAGTGTCAGTGGAGATTGGTGCTGCTTGTGGAATCGCAGCAACCATTCTTTATCTCTCTTCTCTTTCTTCTTCTTCTTCGTCTGGTTCTTCTTCGGGATCCTCACAGTGCATTTGTCACTTAGCCGGAGGAAATATTGACAGATTTGAGTGCGGAACAAAGATCTCCAATGAGATTTCGCATTTAACTTACCTTCGCAGCCAAGAGAGCAAGCAAATGAGAGAGTTGAGTGGGGTTTCTCCAATTTGGGGCTTTTCTCATATTTTTAGTATTAATAACTTCTCTCATCTCTCTCTCTCTCTGTGTGAGCTCTTTTTTTTTCTTTTTAACTTTTAGTCTTTTACTGTTTTAACTCTATTTAATTGGCTAGAGTTAAAAGAGCTAAATAATGTTGTACATAGCTTAATCATTTCGTTTGCTAGCCATTTTAATACGAAAACATTTGTTTTGTGCTTTTGAAACGAAAAGACTCATAGATCGTGTTAACCCATTAGGCATCTCAAAAAGTGTTGGGTAAGCATGCTTGTTATTAACTCTCATCATGCAGGAGGTTCAAAAGTTGAGTAATGCGGTTTTTTTTTTTCTATTACTGATGGAAAAAATTGGTTTGTGGTGGAGGTTGCAAATGTAAAGAGCTATAATAAGCAACTCATTTAGAATCTCAACATCACCACAGTTACAAACTTACAATGAACATAACGACGGCATATTGATTCATTGTTTTCATTAGCCAGAGTCTCTTTTGGTTTGATGATTTGGAATAAGAAAACAAGTTTCATATACTTATTGCTGGGTTACACATATATAGATTATAGAGCACGGAGTAGCTTACGTTCAATATCGCCTGATTTTTCTTTGCCTCAACAACGAGCGATATATAGCGCATGTTGCTCTACCTGAGTTAGAGTCAGAGTTGTTCGACAATTATCAAGTTTAGTTTCAAGTCAGTAAAACCAGGCTTGTTCAACGTCAATATAATTTTAACTCTTAAAGATGGTTTCTAGCTACAACTCTACAAAACATGGGGTACTATTTTTGTGATTATGATAAAGAACCTAACAATAGAGAAGGAACATGAAATTGGATCCGAGAGAACAGTTGTCATCCACAATTCATCACAAGATCTCTTTGGTACTCTGAGCAGTGAGATACTTACATAACCCTAGAATAGAGATAGTGCAATTCATTTAAAACGGATCCAGATGAAGGCAAATCACCCACTAAATGTACTATACGCTTTGACGTATTAGAATCTCAACAACACATGAGCTAGTTAACAACAAAACAAGACATACCAACTTCTCATTGTATATATCAAGATCTTGTTAAATGACATGGAATAAAAGATCTAAGCAGGAAATTGATGAAAAAGATATGCAAGAAAACAAATAATCTCCCCTCCGTTTCTTCTGCCTCCTGAAGGTACTGGACCTTTAATTCTAACACTTGTTCGGTACAGAACCTTTTAACAGTTAGGAGGCCATTACAGATAGCTTTCAGTAGTCATCTCCCACTACTTTTTTCTCTAACTAAACTACTTAAATGTATGCAGAATCTCAACAAGATAACCTTTTCATCTAGAGAAGAAGACAATAATGATTACATTCTATGAGCTTTTGCTCTCAAGTCTCAACAAGTCCAACCTGTAGGACTCTTCTTTTTTTCAGGGATTCGGTATTGCTTACTTTCTAATAATTACTTCCACTAGATGTATAGGAGAAGCTTACGAGAGAAGTCGAAGCTTACAATGTCTCTCTCAAACACACTCTGTTTCGTCTCACCTCTGTTTCTTTTCACCGGAAAAGCTCACACTTTTGCAGACGCCTTGAACGCCAAAAGAGCTACCTTTGATTTTCAGTAAAAAGCCAACAAACGAGCCGATCAGCATTCGTTCTACTTAAGTAGAGATTGTACTTGATAACCTTTTCGATAGAAGCAATGGAGCAAGTCCAGTTCAAGATTATGTTCCAAATATACATGAAAACATAAACACACAAATTTTAAAGAAACAAAAATATTTCAGAGATATATCTATGGTTCTTGTCAGATTTGACAGATATAAGAAAAGAAGTGAAGTTGTTGTCCGTGTTCGAGAGCATTCTTGCTCTGTTTTTAATTTCAAAATAAGCAACCACATGAGCTATATAACAACTAAAAATACAAATGAAATTATCTATCTAATAATGTTTGTTGTACAACTTGTACCTTGATTGATGTCTCACCTGAATCTAGATTAGAATGACGAAGATTTATTAAACAGGAAAAAAATACATGGTCGGAAAGAACACCAGCAATAGAAGCTCAATAACACATGAGCTAGATAAATAGCAAAAAGATATATATGAGACTTCTTTGACAGATATCAAAGTCTTTTTGCACGTTTAAAAATGTACTACTTATATGTATCTTCTTCCTGAGTAAGAGAGTCATCCGACAATAATCATGTTTAGTTTCAAATTAGCAAAAACAACGTTCGTGTCTTGTTAACTAAATAGAAACTATTTTGACCAGTCCTGTTACAAAAAAAAAACGAATGAAAGGACTAATAATCCCGTACTTTCCTTTTGCCTCCTGCAGGTGCGGGATCTTTCTGAATCTGCACCGAACTCGGAACATAAGAGCACGCAAGTGGCAAACATGTAGATTTTCTGAGATCCACTTCTTTGAAGTAATTATCCTCTCCAATCAGGTAAGCTCTGTTGTCGCTCCTCTTTTCTTTGTTATTATCACAAATCAATGCCACTTTCTTCTTCTCGTCGATGAAGAAACTCCCATGCTGAAGAAAGTCCCAAATTCTTCCAGAGAAGGGCTTCTCATGATCAACTTTTATGAAATTACTCCACGACACCTCATTGGCATTAATATTTGTAGTAATCCATATCTCCATCTCATATGAACGTAGGCGGTAAAATAACATTGCAAGTTGCTCTTCTCTAACAGCAGATAAAATCACAGAGTCTCCATCACGAGAGTTAAGTTTCAGATCCAGACGCGGTTGAAATCTCTCTCTTGTAAAATCAAAACATAGTAAAGATTCTCCCATCTCTAAGGCTCTCACGTTCACCCTTTCCTGAGCAACAAAGTAAGTATTTCCCTTCAACGATACACCCTGGCGATAATATGGTATATACCAGTTGGGAGTAACATCAAGAACCCTCCATAAACCAGATTTAACATCGTATATTTCACACTCATGGTATTGGAAATGAGTACAACCGTGATCTAAAAGCCTCAGAATTTTGTGGTTTTTGTTGTTGTCGTATCCCATACAATACCTATCGAAGGCGCAATAACTTTTTCTAGGTTGGATCCACCTAACTTGTCCCAAATATGGATTAATTACCACGAGTTCAGGCTTCACAATACTGGATTTGGGAAGGCATAATAATAAGCCGTCACAGTGGTAGACTCCAGATGCTGTATGTTGATTAAGTTTACCTATTGGCTTTGTAGATAGCTCAACTAAGCCATCTTTTTGGTTATGGACTCCCTGGAGATCGACGCTCACTAAACAAACCCTATAATCACTCACCAAGTCACCATAATCACCATAGTATCCTTAGCTGCTTTACCACAGTGCTTCTTTGTAAAACTCTGATCTTCGTATAAACCCTTCCATTCTTTGCAAGTGGATCTCACCGCTAGCTGAGATGTTAACGGAACTCTAGAGAGTATTTCCTCTAACAAATCCCGCGAAAGATCATAGATTCTTGTCATTGTTTCAAGCTGAAAAAAAGAGGGTTTTTTCCTTTAATTTAACTTAACCTAAATCTTTTATATATAGACAAATAACTGAATAAGTTGGGTTAGTATTACTATCATGTTTTACAAAGAGGCATATTCAGCTTCAACTACGATTTCTAAAATTATTTGAAGGTAATGTAAAATAATGTAAAAGTTGTTGCTACTAATCAACATAGAAATAAAAGACGCACGTGTGTTAAGATTTAAGAATATGTGGAATGACATAAGTTAACTAACCCATGAAGTAGACTTAAAAGGACTACATTGCACTCAGATCTCAAGATTTTGTGGTTGTTGTCGTTGTCATTCACAGTAACCGATTCAATGTTTTTTCTTGGGCTACATACATTACATTGGATTACTGTGATCCAAAGGAAAATTAAATTTTGACATGGAATAGGTTATCTTTAGGATATATGATACAGAACGTGGTCTCATAAGAAACTTTTACTAACATGGGGCTAACAAGGTCCAATTCAATAGCTAAGTTATAAATTATTTTGATTTTATCGAGCAAATCTTATAAAATGAAGAAGACAAAGCAAAATCTGCTGTCGAAAAAGACAAAAAAAGTTTGACGAAGTCTTGGATTGATGGCGTAGTGTAAATGTAATAGTGGGAGCCATGTGGCGTCTGTAATTATATTCCCACACCAAAAACGATTCTACAAGATACTATCGATATAACGTCACACCCAATCTTAAATCTGAGAAGGAAAGCTGAATCTTTCCAATCATCTCATCTTCTTTCTCTTTCATCTATTTCTGGGTACATCACAGAAAAAGAGAGAGAGAGACCCAGTTTCTACCCTTCAAGGTTAGTTTCTCCACTTGCTTGTTATTGTATACCAAGCCCATGTCGATCTACAGCTTCTCAGACAGAAACCCATCGATTTCATTTGACTTTTCTGTTTTGCCAATCCTCTGCCTTCTGAACACAATCTCTCTATATATACATATATTTACTCGGGCAAAGGCTTCATTTTTATTGAAGAAACTCTTCAAATTTTTCATCTTTTCGTTTGTTTTGCACAGGATCACCGAGAGGTCTCTCTTTCTCATTAAGACAAATCTGTCGGTGGTATTTGTTTGATGGGTGAAGAGACAATCTCAAACGATGAAAACAACGCCAAGACAAAACCAAGTCCGAAGCTGACACTATTGCCTCTGGTGTTTCTGATATTCTATGAAGTTTCTGGTGGCCCTTTTGGTGTTGAGGATTCTGTGAAATCAGGTGGTGGTCCTCTCTTAGCCCTTTTAGGATTCTTGATTTTCCCTCTGATTTGGAGCATACCGGAAGCTCTGATCACAGCGGAGCTCGCCACAAGCTTCCCAGAGAATGGTGGCTACGTGGTTTGGATCTCTTCAGCTTTTGGTCCGTTTTGGGGGTTCCAAGAAGGGTTTTGGAAATGGTTCAGTGGTGTTATGGACAATGCTCTGTACCCTGTTCTGTTCCTTGATTACCTGAAACATTCGTTCCCTGTTTTGAATCATGTAGCTGCTCGTGTTCCTGCACTGTTAGGCATCACGTTCTCACTGACGTATTTGAACTATAGAGGGTTGCATATTGTTGGCTTTTCAGCTGTTCTGCTAGCGGTTTTCTCGCTCTGCCCTTTTGTTGTAATGGCTTTGCTTGCGGTTCCTCGAATCAAGCCTAAGCGTTGGTTGTTTGTGGATTTCCAAAAAGTTAATTGGAGAGGGTACTTCAATACCATGTTTTGGAATCTGAATTATTGGGACAAAGCTAGTACTCTTGCAGGAGAAGTTGAGAGCCCTGGGAAGACGTTTCCTAAGGCTTTGTTTGGAGCGGTTTTGTTGGTCATGGGGTCGTATTTGATTCCGCTCATGGCAGGGACTGGAGCTTTAAGCTCGTCTCTTTCAGGTGAGTGGAGTGATGGGTATTTTGCTGAGGTTGGAATGCTTATTGGAGGTGTTTGGCTCAAGGGATGGATACAAGCTGCTGCTGCAATGTCAAATCTAGGATTGTTTGAAGCGGAGATGAGTAGTGATGCATTTCAGCTTCTAGGTATGAGCGAGATTGGGATGCTCCCTGCGTTTTTCGCGCAAAGGTCAGTTACTTAGTCCGCAAGAGTGTGTTTTAGGTTATGATGCCTTTGTAGAACTCGGTTTTAACGTTCTTTGTGTGTTGCTGCAGGTCGAAGTATGGGACACCAACGATCAGTATTCTGTGCTCAGCTACAGGAGTCATATTCTTGTCGTGGATGAGCTTCCAAGAGATCATAGAGTTTCTGAATTTCTTGTACGCATTAGGAATGCTTCTAGAATTTGCAGCCTTTGTCAAGCTAAGGATTAAGAAACCGGATCTTCACCGACCTTATAGAGTTCCCTTAAACACCTTTGGAACTTTTATGCTGTGCCTGCCTCCTTCTTTGCTTGTGATTCTTGTGATGATTTTGGCCGCCCCAAAGACGTTTTTAATCAGCGGTGTAATCATTGTTGTCGGGTTCTGCTTGTACCCCTTCTTAGAATTCGTGAAGGAGAAACAATGGGCGAGATTTATCCCAGAGGAAACAAGACCAGTCTCAGAAGTTCCATCAGAGTCACAGTTGGATGAAGAACATGGAGACGAGTCTTCTGCTAGCCTTCTCCCATGAACTCCACCTGCAAAAGACAAATCAAGGAAAACTCTTTGATTGTTGCACAGGTCTTAAAAGGAGACATGGAAAGTCGTCTTGTATAGTTTGTAAGAATGCAGTTTATTTGTCTTGTTCAGCTTCTGGTTTAAAGTACCGAAACAAACAAAAAAAGGTGTAGCAACAGGAAGGTTTGTGTGTCAGGTTTGTCTAAGATTACAGTATGATTATGTATATAGAATTATAGATTTAAGTATATCACTCAATTTGTTGATCTCGGCACATTTTCCAATTCCAGTTCTTTGGTTTTAAGCATTTGCACTTTCGTCAAATCTTCTTATCTTCTCTTCTTTACTTATTGGACCTCTCTATCTAGATTGAAGACATGTTTTCTTACCATATAATTATTAACTTATAATTTATGGTATGAGACTCTCAGAGTATGTCCCAAGTTCAGGCAAAGTCTCACTTAAAAACCACAAGTGGCTACATCATTCATTATCTGCTATGTTTGTACTTTGTAGTGAATGTGATTCGAAACATGAAGCTGAAATAAACTTCAGTGTTTAGAAAGAATCTACACCTACCTTTACGGCTTTACGTCTTTTATCGGTTCATTTTAGCGTTCTGAGTTTGTTATCTCGTATGTGCGGGTGCATCATAGCTGCGATATTCCCGGTGGAACTCGTGCACTCGTAAGTAATGACTAATGAGGAGATAGCGTCAGAGTCCTTAACTGCATAAACCTCGGCTTCTTTGAATTTTTCTGTTAACGAGCTTTGGTCCTTTTTTCTTGGGCTCAATGTTTGTGATTTTCCTGATTGGGCTTACCTATTGGTAATATCTTATTATATAAAATTGGTTGTCAAATTTATTTTATAACTTTTAACCTATTTTATCGTTATTAATTTATTAATTTATTGTATAACTATTAATTTATTTTATAACTATCAATTTATTTTATACCTGTAGACGTATGCTTCTTGAATAGTATATTGTAAATTTTTTTAAAAAATTGGATTCTAATAGATGAAATTCTTACATATTAGATTAGTAACTGATAAATTAAAAAATTATTATTTTATATAGTGCCTATAATATTTCTAGATTACTCATATTTAACCAAATCTGAATTATATCTAAGTAGAACTTATTTTAATTTATTTATTCGAATTCATGTTTCTTGAACCATAATCGTTTTTTTCTTAAAATTAAAGTTAGACTTTTCAGTCGAGAGGTTCTAAATTAAAGATTTATATCACATCGAAAGGAAAAAATGGGAAACGAGGATAATAACCCTTTTTTTTTTCTGGCAGATTCCCACCTGAGGTTGAGAGTTTCTTTACACCAATTATAAGAAGGCATCTTAGTAATGTTTCTTTCTATAGTCTTGGATTTTAAGGGGAAAATCAAAACATGAGGCAACATTCAGTTTACGCACTAATGTGAATCTCATTATTCCTTCGAATTTTGTTAGACCTCTCAAAATGGCTCCAGCCTCACGCACATTCGAGTCGATGGTACCTTGATTTCGAACAATTTGGAGAAAATTAATCGGAGTCATTGATAGTGATCGTGTAGACGAAGTGTAATTGGCTTGATGTCAATCCTAGTTATATAGTTTTTTTCCTGCATTTTTAAGTTCATATATTCATTTTTCGAATATGTTTTGTAATAAGAAGAGAAAGCACTAAATCTAAACCGAAACTTATAACATAAGTGGGAAACATGCCAGATCGAATATACTTCAGTTGGGATGATAAATAAATACCTAAGACATCAATACGAATAAAACCACAGTTAGCTCATTGTAACGTATATATCATGCTCCTAGAAAATATATGATCTAGATGGCCTTTTGCATGTTCTATTTTATCAACCAAATTTCTCAACCCCACAAATTGCATATTTTGAGAAACATGCGTATTTTTGCTAACAATTATAAGTTATAACAACCAATTACGTCAAATAAAACAATTTCACAACATTTTACTAAAATTTGACAAAAGAAACAGATTAATAGAATTGAACTTGTCTCTCATAAAATAGTCTTCATCTTTTTTAAAACAATCTCTGCCATTGGATTTCGCATTTTTCCGTATGAAGCTATACAATGTGCATAATGGAATATATGCTAAGTTTCCTATTAAAAAGTTTGCAATCAAATTAAGTTGCTTATATCTTGTACATGCATATGTTAGAGTCCGTAAATTTTGAAAAAGCTTCCATGGTGAAAGTTTTGGAAGTTAAGTAAAGAAAAAGAAAACAACTTATGAAATACCATTTTACATTACAAAAAGTACAAACATATAGAAACAAAACTAAAACGACCTGAATTTATCGGGTTAGTCTTTTATCTCTTAGCTAGGTCTTTATATTATCAAATTTTGTTTATAAAAGAATTACATCTACAACACATGAACGTGATAGTGAAATATATACTTCATGCAATAGTATCACCATCCGACTTCATAATCCGATCATTAAATTCGGAGCTTCTTTACAACCAATGGCACTCATTAATCGACATTAATTTATTTTGAATAAACAATAACACTTTTGTACTTTGATATTCTTGTAGACTTTTTAGGTTAAGTTCTTTAGCTTTTGTAAAAAATATATCCTTTATGCATCTAAAAAATAGTATGATAAACAGCTCAAACTATTCACAAATATACCACACATATAGACGATCATATATTAAAAACATGAAAAAACATATCGAAAATGAAACACGATTCAAACTTTCAAACTGGAAGATATTGAGATTTTTTTTTTCTATCCACACGTCAAATTCTGTTAAACTAACAAGTGGTTTATTAAAGAAAACATATTATCCTCTTCTTTTTCCTCCACTCTCCAGATTCTCGACCCGTACAGTTTATAGTGTTTATATATATAGAGGAGACCAAAGAGATTTCATAACTCAAGCTCAAGTCATAGATTGATAGAAATATATTTGTACTAATATCAGATTATATATAGGTAAAATACTCTAATTCCATAAATAAACATAATAGAGTTTTAAAAGAAAAACCTAATCTGCGTGTCTTTGTTCTGAGTACGTTCGTGGGTTTACATACACAGTTGATGGGAAGAAATGGGATCGCCAGAGCACCAAAGCTGTTGTTAAGGTCAATGCCACAACTTTTCTGATCATTCTTCTTTTATTTTCACTAATCAAATCTATTAACCACGAAATACA
>OVBI01001177.1:0-18481 GCA_900406495.1 Sisymbrium altissimum | reverse complement strand
CCCCCCCCCCCCACCCCAAAAAAAAGTCGTGTTAATTTTCTTAAATCAATAAACTATGAGTTTTTCATATTTTGTGTTTTAAAGCTTTCTTTTTAAAAAAAAATTTAAACAATTTACCATTAATTCGATCGTCAGAACTTTTTAAAAAAGAAATTCATATACTAAAATCTTGTTTTGATATAAGTAATAATTAGCTTGGGTGACCTTTAGAAGAAAAGCTACCGAGTAATTAAAATGTGTGATCAATAACTGGAATATAGAAAACCTGGAAGTCTTTCGTGAAAAGAGAGTAAATATCATAGTTTATGGTGGTGATTTAGGAGTTGGAAGCAAGTTCAAGGACGTGCAAGGATAAGCAGTAAAGCTGAAAAACCAAATCCGATGGTAGTTAACTACTCTGAAGATGTTTCCGATCATAGAATAGAGATCAACTGTGGCGGCGAAGAGGAGTGGGTACCACACCCACGTACCGGAATATTCTTTCCACCGGGACAAGAGTCGGTGATGGACGGTGTCCCTGACGGTGCTGCTTCCTTTGACATGACGTTTTGGCTTAGGAACGTCGATGGTGTGGATAAACCTGATCCTGACCATCATTTTCCTAACTGAAAAAAAATGCTACTCTGATTGAGTGATGTAAAAATTATAATGGGACTATACTATGTAACTATAGCAAAATAATCCCGAGGAATGCTATGTACGCAACGTTTGATTATGATATCTTCGTATGATGCATGATATATGGTTCAATATATGACAATGCTTAATTAATATATTCGTTGTAATGATCATTTTCTGTGTACTAGTTTATGCAGCAACTTTCGTAGATGTTCTCTGATATTTTCATTAGATTGTAAGAACATATTACTGACCATCTTGCAACATGATTGAATCTGCTATCGTTAAGGTATATGACTGCTCATTTATATTGCGCCGTTACATTTTATTTTTGCTATTGAATTTAAAAATAGTGGCATTCATGTAATATCAGGGTGTAAAATCATTACATCTACAACTACACGTGAACGTGATGTAGGATACGAGAGCATCAAAATCCTCTTTTGGATACGAGATCTACGATTTGAAGTCCAACTCATGGAGGATTCTTGATGCCACTCTTGATTGGGAGAATAATTGTTATCAACGCGTTTTGTGTTTGAAGGGAAGTACTTACTTTTTGCTAAAGAAACAATAGAAGTGGAAGGAGAAGAACCAGTGGAGCAAGAAGAGCAAAAGATTTCTTGCTCTGTTTTAATTTCACAAGAGAGAGGGATTTGGACAGCGATTACCTCTGCCATTTCACTCTTATAACGAAGAAACTGTGGCTCTATCTATCAGCGGTAAACTTGAGCCCAATGCTGTGTCATGGACCTAGTTGTTCTTAGCAGTGGATATTTTACCACTCTCTGGTTCTCATTAGTTTACTCCTTACGCAGGGTGTTTTTTCATTGAAGAGGAACAAAAAATCGCAGTGATCTTTGATAAAGACAAAGAAGATATCTACAACACAGCTTACCTAATTAGGGAGAATGGATACTACAAAGAATTGGATCTTGGAGAGGATAGATATCACGAAGAAGAGGTTGGAGAACCCACTAGCTTGCCACTCGTGTGCTCTTATTTTCTGACGTCGGCGAAGATCCAGCAAGGTGCAGGAGGAGGCAAAAGGAAAGAACGAGATTATTAGTATCATTTGGTTTTATTTTTTCATCTCCTTTAAACAAGATTTAACTTGTTTCTATTTTGTTAACAAACTAGTTTTGCTGATGAGGTGATTGTCGAATAATTTCTTCTTACTCAAGTCTAATTTTATTATCATGTTTTCATCTCTTCATGCAAATCTTGTATGCTTCCAACCATGGGTAAGGTAAGCCAAATCAAGGGAAACTAGAGCCGAGACATTATACCCTGTCTCATATATATAATTTAATCCTCGTCTGAAGATAAACACACATTAACTCTTAAGCTATTGTTTTAACCAAAATTAGTTATTTGGATTCGAGACTTGGGTCGTGCGAAAACCTCAGCATCTTCATCTCGAAACTAAATTTTGGTTGTCAGCTTTCCGTAGTCTTACATGCCAAACATGACTCTCAAGTACTGTGATTAAGCAGTCTTGTGATTCATAAATTAATAAATAAATACACACCTCTTATTTCTCCATCATCTCAACAACTTCATTAGTCCGCGAGAAAAAATTGCCTCTAACACTACCTAATGAATAGAATAACTAGGTCGAGCAACTTCTGATCCAACATCACTGATGAAGTAGCAGGGCTATAAACTTAATCATCTCACGAGGCAGAGCTTAAACATTCGCCGAGACTAGCGACGCTTGCATAAGCATTAGTAAAATTAACAAGTGCAACACAAAGACCCGAAACACATAATCTTTCTCATTATTTTCTTTTGATTTCCGGCAAGATTTGATACAGTATTGTTTCTTATTGTATATTGTTTACTAGTTTCGCGCTGATGCCGGTTATAAAAGAAAGTTGCACAGAAACTATTGAAGGTAAGAATTACAAAAATGAAGCAGTTAATTAGATCACTGAATCGTATATATAAAAGTCTAATACATAAAGAATTACAGATTTGGTCGCTTCGTCTTGGTGCACTACGGGAGGCTACCACTATAACAGTAGGAGAGTTTAGTGCACCGACGAACTAGAACAGGAACCTAAACCATTGCTGAATGGGTCTCTGTCTTGGTTTGAAACAATATTTGTCTTTTTCATGAGTATTGTTGTTACATTAATTTCTGAATCTAAACCACTTTTGAATGGGTCTCTGTCTTGGTTTGAAACAATATTTGTCTTTTTCGTGAGTTTTGCGGTTACATTAATTTCTGAATCATTCTGGAATAATATTTACTGTCATTACTGCTGGCGACTTCAAGGTGAAATTTCTCTGGTAACATCTTTTCGATGGCCGGTTTCTGGTGAATGCTTTGTTTGAAAACATGACTTAAACTCGCTTTTTGTCTTCAAAAGGGATTATATATGGATTATTGAATGAGCTTGAATCCCTAGTGTTGATCTGTTATTCGCTGAGCCATGCAACGATGCCAGGCTTGATGCTTGTGAACCTGCGGACTGAACCATGGCCAAACGCGAACTTTGTGTTAACCACTTTACATGGCATAATAGGATAATCAAAATATAAGATTTATTTATTTGATAGGTGGTGGGTACTCCTAAGTCCTACAAAAGAAAAGAAAAAAAAAACAAGAGATTAAAAAGGATTGTTCAACGAATTGGGTTGCCCTTAGAGATGGGTAATATTACAAGTCTTCATGGAAATAAATTCTAGAACATAACTGTCAACATTCAAAATGGCAGTATTCACATCAATGAATGACTGAACCCACCCATGTCATTTAAAATGATTTTCTACGTACAATCGTTGCCGACATTTTGTTTAGTTTTAGTGTGTGGTTAAAACTTAATGCTAGCATAAGTACACTTTTAGTCTTGAAGTGCTTCACAAGTTTAGGGATGTGCTTTTAATCTTAAGTCTTAACTTCATTTCAAACTTTTCCTCTTTTGGTGATTTAAGATACGAAACTTAAGCGCAAGGATGTGATCAATTGATCATTTTTCTATGTAAATTCAAGTATTGCAAAATTGATATAGTAAACTGTGAAAATACCACTTCAAAAAATGAACTTTAAAATTTTAATTAGTGTTTTTTTTCCTTAAGATGAAAATTGCATATTTTCATTAATATAACAAGTGCATTTTTCTACAATACATTAAATAAAAAGAAATGTCTGCTTTAAGAATTTTCCCAAATTGATATTGAATAAATTTTAATATGCTGAACACTTAATTGATACTCATAAGGAGTACTATAACCTCAGATGTATATCACAGAAAAGTGAGTTATATTCCTAAACCTAGAACGAACCTATCTAATTATTGTGATCCTCTTCAACATGTTAGTTATATTCCTAAGCTTGGTTGAAACTGATATAATAGATTAATTTACTAAAATATATTATCAGTACCCATCTGTAAATCAATTAAAAATAGTCTATTAAGTTTTAACAGATAGAATTTGTTGGTAATTAGAACTTAGAAAGAAATAGAATCCAGAGAGTTGGTGTGTAAAGGGTAAAAGACAAATAAGAGCTGAGAGTAAAAAGCAGTCAAAAACACAGAGTGGCTTAGTGGCAGTGCAGCAAAGCTTCTCAAATATCCATGTCTCAAATCATATGCTCTAAAAACCTTACCACGTTCTTTCACATGCATGCCCTTCCAATTTATTTTTCTAATTATTATCATTATTCTATATCTATGTATAGTAATGTGTCTTATTTTCCTCCTTTTTTTTTCCTTTAACGAAAAAGTGTTGGGTTTGCCTATAATCCTTGTCATAAGATCAAGACTATAACCAGTCTTTTGATATACCTGCGGCAACTGCACAAAGCGACCGTTCTTCTAGTCCATTTTGAACTTAACTATTGCAATGGTAAAACACTCTATTCTCAAACCGGTTGCTATATATTTAAGTTTTGTTTATTATAAAAATTTTTAAATATTAAAACATACATATATATATATATATATATATATATATGTGTGTGTGTACAGAGTCAGCATGGTCTCCTGCGTCGTTCGAATGGAGGTCGTTTGTTTGTTTATTCTCTTGAAGCCTTTTGGAACTTAATGAAATCAAATAATTCATCGTTTCTTAATCGATAAAACATCGTTTTGACCCTCGTATTTATGTGCCTAGGTTTGCAGACAACGCTTTCTCTTTTTATTATCACCGCGCTTACTTGATTAATTTGCAAGATTGAAGAGCGTTATACTGTTTTTTATCAATCAATCTTCTGTATGTAAACAGTAGTAAAAATTGGAATATACAGTAAGTTGTCTAATCATCATTTAATGATGCAATGACCTCTAAGTTTCGGTCTATTTGAACTTTTAGAACATATATTATTGGCTTTTGTAAAGTGGTTAACACAAAGTAAGAGCTACTTTATTTTAAAGGGTTCAAATTCAAAACCTGAGAGTGGCAACTTTTAACACTATTGAAGTATCCATGGTGAAGTTGGAAAAAAAAAAACTTATATGATCCATTGGTGCCTAAGTTTCTTTGTGATTCTATCACATCTTATTTGTAACTAAACATAAAAAATAAAAATAAAAATCATAAGAATGTGTGTTATGATCCAAACTATATATCATCCCTTCTTTAAAATGTGAGCACATTATAGAATTGTGTTTGTAAACGAATATACACAAGGTTTTGAGTCCAAAAAGAGGGATTTGTGTTCACCTTTTAAATATATGGAGTAGATAAAACAACAATAAAAATAATGGCGCTTCATGAATCATTGTGATACTTCTATTCTATCTAACTAATGCTAACACGATTTCTGTCAAGTATTCAAAATGTTAAAATGAAAAAAAAAAATCAACAGAAGAGTTAACATATTAGACTTTTTCCTAACTTCTAAAGCTAAGATATTAGACTTTTTCCCAACTTTTAAATTAAGAAGAAAAAATACATTTGGTTCTGACTTTTATCCAAAAGAGAAGAAAAAGGCATATCTTATAAGTGAAGGGATTGCGAATTTTGCAACATGAGGTGCCCACTACCAAAGGACAACAATCATGAATCATATATTCAATTCAACAATCCTTCTTATTGAATACATGAAAACAATAATACAAAATACATACAATCATATATTTAATTTGCAGAAGAAAGGGGAAAAAAGTAAAGGAGGAAAACGTAGACAGTTGTGATCTGAAAAAACAAAAAAAAGTCATTAATTTAACCAAAAGCAGAAAGTTAGTCCTCAAACATTGAAAGAGGGTCAAAATGGACCCCCTCACCTTCATTTATAAGATCTTATCCCCACAGCAATTAATTAGATAACGCCAAATCAATATTCTGGATTTCAATGATGGTTTAAGAAGTAAATGATCTTTCATTAAAACATACTGTAACACTGTGCTCAACTTTTCGTATCCAGAAATATCAAAGAAGTATATGTAAAAGCAAATGGCACAAACTATTATTTGAAAATTGTTAAAACCATGAAAATGAGATCTTGAGAGTGTAGGTTGTCATAAATGTGGCCGTGTGTATGTGTGGACTCGGCTCTCGAGGGGTCCTCTTTCTCTTTCATTAGTTGCCAAACAAGTAGGAACAGAGTCTATCTACGTTCACATTATTACTACGAAATTTATGATTAAACCAATTCCAAAAAAACCATTTTCATATTATCTCGATGAATGTGAAACGTTATTTGGTTATATTCTCTTTGGCCTCTTTCTTGGTTTGTTCGCATTATGTTCTGCACTTTCTTCCACAAGTGGCTAAATAGGATATAGGATGAGATCATGGCAAAGACAGCAGAGAGGCATTAACAAAAAAGACCGAAGATAAGAAAAAGCAAAAAAAAAAAAAAACAAACATATCTCCATAGATTGAAAAAGAAAGATGAACAATATCAAGATTCGTAGTTAGATGGTTGATTTAACACAAACACTTAATGCTAAAAGAAACTAAAGTAAAAGCAGCAGGCAATTCTCCTTCTCTTGCCTTCACCTTACTCAAAAATATTGAAGGTGAGAATTAAAGAAAACCCAAACTGAAAAGATAAGTAAACCAAATCCAAAACTCCATCCCATTCTCCTGAGATCAGAGTAAAAAGAAGAAGATCCATTTGGATTCGATTTGAACCCGCGAGTCTTCGGTTATGCTAACAAACCTGATTCCTAATCCGATGAAGCTGCTAAAAAGGGTTAGCTTTGAGTTACCGGCGTATGAACACATTGCATCTGATCTTCTCATCGGCTAATGCTACCTTCAAGGGTTGGTTTAGTCATAAGCTCTCTCTTTAAACGTTAGACATCAGTATGCCAAACCGGGCGGTTAGCTCCAAAGCTCCCGTTCTCCAAGGCTGCAACTTTGGCCCTGTGAGCTGCAGACAATGCGACAGCGTTGTTCTTCCCTCTTTCCTCTTGTGGGTATTCGCAGGATTCGTTTACAGAACCGGTCTTGAGATCAGCTGGTGGTATAAAGCAATCAAGAGATAGACCGGGAACGTTAAAGGCAACTTCTTCAATCGTCCAGCTTTCTTCCATCTTTGTCCTCGTGTGGCTCATGGCCACTTCCCCAAATCTGAAAAGGGTCACAACCGAATGTCCAGAGTGAGCGATCATGATCCCTTCGACTAGGCGGTAATCGTCTAGGGACGAGTTGTATGTGGTCTCCCAGAAAACAGTATCTCCACCGTTGGATTGGATCCGGGTCAGATGTGAATCTTCAATGTGAACCAAGAGTCCAGTTTTCTGACTAAAGTAGCCAAAGAGAACGTGCCTTATGATCTCAGCTGGTCCTTCACTCCTCGCCTTGAGGGTTTCAGGGTCAGTACAAAGCTTCAGAATGAAGCAATCTTCCCCATTGACCTTCTTCTCTCCTATGCACTTGGCCTCCGCAAACATGGCAGCAGTAGTTCTCGGATCAAGTCCCTGATTCATTCAACAACAAAACAAAAACACTAAGGACCTCTTTGATCTCTCGAACTACTAAAATAATACCAAAAAAAAAGAAGTAGATCTCATAGAGTTTTACCTGAAGTCCACGGCGGAGAGGCCTGACAGGTCCTTTAGCGGTATGAGAACCAAGCCAAGGAGTGTGTCGCCAGACGAGCTTGCCGTTGCAGCCAGCACGAACCTTATTACCACCAACAGCAAGCTCAACGTACCACATGTCCGGATTCATCTGCCAGAGAACAAAACCACCAGTCTCAGCCTTGGATGGGTTTCGATTCCTAACAGTTCTAGTGGCGGTTTCGAGCTCCGAAGTAATCATCTTGAGTTTCCCCATAGCATAAGCGTTTTTGATAGAGTTCTGAACCTTCTGGCCACCTGAAGCTGCAGTGTACTGTTGAAGAATGTACTGAGCAGATGATGTCTCCTGCAAGTAACAACATATCAACCGGAAAGAAAGAAAACAAAAAAAAAAGATCAGTGAAATGATATGATGAACAGTAAGAAAAATTAAAAAATTTGTTTATTTAAGTAACTAACTTAAACTTAGTAGTTCAATATTCCTTCCAATAATAGTTGTGGAAAATTCAAATCCCACCAACGAAAAAAATGACGTCAATTTCCACCAACCAACGACCAATGAAAACATTCGGAAGAAAAAAGAAAAAAAAATCTCGACTTTTTAAAAAAATAAAACAATGCAAAATCTGTAACGAACAAAGGAAAAAAAAAACAGAGATCTTGAATCGAGAGGAGGCCTTTAAAAATCTGAGCTTTAAAAGGAAGAGAGAGAGAGAGAGAGAGAGACTAACGATTGGAGTGTTTTTGATGCTAAGGTGAGGCAAAGGATCGGAGGAAGAGACATGAATGGGAGCAAGAGGAGCTCCCATAACTCCTAGAAGAAGCCTCAGATCATTTCTCCTGTAAGCAGCCGTCGCAGCAACAGAAGGAGCTCGAGAAAGCTGTCCCTTGACCCAGTGACCAAGACCCGACCCGAGTCGTTTGGATTCTCCTATATTCCCTCCTCCTCCTTCTTCGTCTGGATCAGGACCTTCCATCACGGGTCTCAAACTTCCGGATCTCCCTATTAAAAGCTCCGGCTGCGCCAAATAGTACCCTCCGCCGCCACCTCCTCCGCCTCCGCCGCCAGTGATGTTCTTCCTCCCCCAGGTGAGAGCTGTCATGGGTGAACTAGACCGAGCAGGACTAACTGAGCGAGACCGACCCCTTGAACGTGACGGTGAGAGACCTCTCACAACTTCGTCTCTCAGAGCAGAGAAAAATCCTTGCTTTTTCTCCATTCTCCACGAAACTTCACTCGCTTCCTTCTTCCTAACGTAAGCTTTAATGTTTAACAGTAACTCCTCACCTTAAGAGCGAGAGAGAAGGAGAAAGTTTGATTTTTTTTTTTCTTGGTCTGAGTCTTCTCCTCGCAGTGGAGAAAGAGGGAGTCAGTTTATTTATTTAACCTTTTTTCTTTTAACAACGGAGAGAGAGAGAGAGAGAGAGGAAAGCGAAACGAGAGAGAGAGAAAGACAGTGATCTCCGGGTTTGTTAAATGACCATTTTACCCTCTATTCGTTAGCGGAATTTCCAGTTGAGGAATGCACACGCGCTCTGTGATGATTCACGCGCACAGGATATATTCTTTTCCAACCTGGCTACGCATGAGAGACACGTGGACTGAGCGAGATGGCGAGTGTTGGGTTTTGACCGTACTCGCACTGGTGTTGGAGTTTTCTGAGGTTCGCGCCGTTAAGGATGCTGGACGATCTATTTTTATGTTGGTTTTTTTTTTTTTTTTTGACAGTTTTCGTTATAAGATTTCAGGAATAAATAAAGGACAGTGTCGTTAAGTTCACAGTGAAAACAAAAGGTTGCGAAACTGACAGCGGTAATTTAGGAAATAGGTTTGTTTTTTTTTTTTTTTTTTTTTTTTTTTTTTTTTTTTTTTTTTTTTTTTAACCTGCAGCCTAAATTCGCTTTGTACTCGTCATCTTACAATTTCAGTAGGGAAAAAAAAAATTGATTTAAAATTATCGTTGTACTGCTCTCAAACCATTTCTATAAATGTTCTTGCCAAAAATGTCGGCCTCTTCTGATGGTTGGTTTAGAAATTGTTTCCTGTCGATACCATTTTACTTTCTTTATATATGACTGTTATAATAGGTACTGTTGTCTAAAATGAATATTATGATCCAACAAAAACGCTTTAAAAAGCATAGCATATACAAATTAGAAAGCTTTAAAACCATATAGACGACCAATCCTATAAGTTAATTTATTTATGGCTACCTATATTTTTAAGTTCATCATTGATCGTAAAGTTCCATAAATACATCATTGATCTTGATAAATGTGGTAATATCATAAACTGAAATCTCTTAATTATGTTGTCTTGGTTTGATTCAGAATACACGTATCATAGCAAAGTATACATATTTTTCTTTTTATTCATCAGCTGTTGAACAGTACTCAGTTGCAATGGGAAGAAACATTATAATCAAGTCTTTTTTTTTTTGTTAACAACTATTTTATTTTATCTACGATTCTAATATATATTCAGTATACACTGAGGATAACTGAAGAATTTATTTATTTCACCAATGGATATAGGTAGATATAAAGGTGTTTAGATTTTATTATTTGAGTACTGTGTTTCTTCAAGAGAAAGGAACAAAAAAGAGGTCTTCGGAGAGGGTTTCTTCTTTATCCGACAGAGAGAACAACCATTTGTGTGTGTTTTCATTGGCCAATTGCGTAAAGATAGCAACTCTTCCTCTTATATATGTTTCGATTAAAAAAATGTAACTTATTCACAATTAACACTTTCGCTCTGTAATGTAATAATGATTGAATACACTCCTTACATCGACATGCTTAAGGCATAATGTGAATATAATTTAGCTTCTTTTATACTTCAATATGTAATACTCGAGCTTTCTCTTGTTAGAGCTTCTTTATCAACATCAAAGTTATGAGGTTGAGAACACTTAATAATTTCAAAGCTATTAATTTTGTTTGTAATGTAGTATCTTTTGATTAGGTTTGCAATATGTGCATAACGCCATAGCCTCTATACTTATGATGAGATAACAAAAAAAAAATCACTTTCTTCATTCGAAAAAAACACTTTAATTAAAATGGAGAGAATATATATATACAGCAAAAATGAATGAGTGCTAGTAGTATTATTTATGTGAATAGTCAATTAATTTTAGGGGATCCAACAACACCCATCGTGCAGGTTTCTCTTTAATTCGTAGGAATAATCCCATTTAAGTTCATTCATGTGTGTTTTTTATTTACGGAATCTATTTAATATCTCGTAGAGTTGTTATCATTTATCAAGGTTTTCATCTCCTCCCGAACAAAATCATTACAAACGAAACAACCAAAAAAAATAATTACGTTAGGAACCAATTTCGAACTTATATGTCTCTATCTCATGCTCATCCCATGTGATGAGAACTTTGTAGTCTTTAAGGTTAAACGGGCGTAATATTCTTTTTGATTAATTAATTTTATTTTCTCAATTAAATTATTGATTTGATAGTTTTATCATTTTGTTTATAAATACTAGATAGGACTCCGAGGCATACACCCACTCAACGCTAGCACCCCACCTCGTCCCTAAGCCCCTAACTACGGCTGAACCGACCTATGGTACCACCGGTTAAGTCTTAAACCAGCCCTGATAATGCAACGAATATACTGTTCATCTGTATACACTTGTGAAGGCCGTAAAAATATATACTAATTTACCATTGATTGAAGCTCAATGTTTTTTTTTTTTTTTTTTGAACTTTAAAGTATATATGACAGAGCAATAGGAAAGTGAAGAGGGGTGTTAAAAATTTTATTTTATATTATTTTTAGTGTAGAAGCTCAATGTTTGCATGAACTAAACATTAACTTGGTTGTCTAAGAATCAATACAGATGTTATAGCATATATATTTGTATTCGTTTCCACATTCTAGTATTTGTTTTTGTTAATCGACGTGTTATTATATTTATTTATGTTTTTATAAGTGAAACATTTTGTACGTATAAAAATGTTATCTGTATATACCTATGAAGGCCTTTAAAAATATATACTAATTTACCATCGATTGAAGCTCAATATTTGCATGAACTAAACATTAACTTGGTTGTCTAAGAATCAATACAGATGTTATAGCATTTATATTTGTGTTCGTTTCCACATTCTAGTATTAGTTTTTTTTAATCAACATGTTAGTATTTTTATTTATGTTTTTATAAGTGCAACTTTTTGTGTAAAAATATTATTTATATACACGCATTTTCTTTCTTAAATCAAGATTTTGTTAAGTACAAATAATAATAATGAACGTGTAAATAAAAGTAATTTTTTAATAAACAAAGATGGTTTTAATATGTTAATTGAGAAGGTGCCGCTTCTAGTATAGTGCTTTCTTTGGGACATGGTGTAAAACTTGCTTTCTTCTGAGTTCGATTTTTATTAAGAACAACTTCGATGTGCGTAACGTAGGTAAGGTAGACTTAATCGAAGATCTGGTGGATGGACTGGTTTTTCCGGTCGAGCTATTCACGCTTAGAATTAGTCGGATTCGTATGTGCTACCGGTTAGTAACGTTGAAGGTGGTTCTTGTAAAACAGGCTGAGCTCATATCCTTTACTTAAGCAGGACTATGAAAAAAAAGTGTTATAATCAACAATAAATACATACGTAGTAATCTGAAGACATTTAATGTGAAAATTAATAACGTTTGAAGCGTGAGAATAGAAAGACAAAGAGCACGTGAATGTCTTTGAAATTCGTTTCGAATGGTCAAAAGAGCAAAGAAGAGAAAAAAAAAACGCATACGCGTTAACTTTTTCAGTGTGATAGTGGTTACAGCTAAGGTAGGGCTTATTTTAAAGTATAAAAGTTCTCTGGGTCGATGAAAAAAATTAAAATTGTCTTGTGAAATTAGTAATGACGCATTTGTGTACTAAAAAATCGATGGTAGGGACATGAAGTCCCACGTGTAACTCTGTAGTACTAATATTGGTCGCTCTTAAAGACGAAGTGGTTGTCCTTGTAATCAAATAAACAACCTTTATTTTTTTAAACTCATTTTACTAACCAAATTCTGTTAACCCCCCAAACTTTTTTAAAATGAAAGTTATAGGAGAAGAATATGACCTCAAGGCATGTTGGTCACCCAAACGCCCAAACATATAGTGGACGTAGATTCTGATAAGGAACGCAACAAGTCAGCTAATTCAAGTTGGCATCCAAACAATGACAAGTAGGTATTTTTTGTTTTTTTTGGGCAAAGACAAGTAGGTATTCAGTTAACTTCTTTTTTCTTTTACCAAAAGGTATTCAATTAAACTTTGTAGGAGTTAAAAAGTCCGGAATCGATATCTATAGAATATGTAATTAGTTTCACAAAATTAAAAGTAATTTGCTCTAAGCATACTATTTGAACTACTCGAACTAAGATCCAACTATAACGAACTATTTTTTTAGTAAGCAGCTAGCTGAACCAACTATCTTCCGTCGTAAGAACAATATATCTTAATTTCCTTTCATTTCAGAATCTAATCCATACATAACTTTCAAGTATAACTCCTCTGGGACAAAATAAACACTCATAAATATAGCTAGCAAGAGAGAGAGAGAGAGAAACTTCAAAACTTAAAAGGAATTTAAGAAGCATTCAAAAACTTAACCAACTATAACTAAGACACATTGAGTGCATGCATGCAAATGCATGCTATTGTATTATTTGTAAAAGTGCTAAAGTAAGGAAACAAAATTGAATCAAGGGCACTTGGGCTTGCCCTTGGAGCTAAGCTTGTCTCGATAGCAAGGACACTGATGCTTGTTGCCAAAGGTACCAGCAGGAACACACTTGCATTCTCTGCAACAAATGCCACAATACTTGATACATCTGTCTTGAAACCCTGCCTTTGCGCACCTTCCTCTGCATCTACTCCCACAATATGCCTCCATGCCTCCTATTCCTCCTTAATTTTCTCCATTCAACATTCACGTTAGATTTAGTACCATGTGGTGTGAGAAATCATAGATATGCTTTCATTTCAAATTTTTTTGACAATAAATGCATCACAACGTGTCCTTAAAATCTCTTCTCACTTTGGACATGCGACATGTTTCTAACAAATTTGCCATAAGACGAAATGATACGACTATGTACGTTGAGTGTACTTGTGTTGATTTTCTCTCGAATTAATTTAATATAATACACCATGACTTGCGCTATTTTAAGAGGATATATATGTTATATGACTAGCTTGTAATTTCTTTTTTAAATGATGAACTACTAAGTGGTTCTTCTTGTGTAATATATATCATCGAAAAACTTGATACTCTCTGCAAAAAACTAATAGTTCTAATTAATTCTCTCTTAAAACATATGCATGTCTAAAAATTTAAGGAGCTAGAGATCGAGAGATGCATGCGTACATACCAGGAGCAGCCATGACAGGGAAAAGCATGAAGGGAAGGATGAGAAGAGCGAGGAGGAAGAAGAAAGTAACAGATTTCCTATAAGTCATCGTTGCTCGTCAGAATTTCGTAAAGGCCTGTTTCTATTGGGTGGTAGGTACTTTCTTATAAGAACAACCTACATATTGATTGAGAGAAGTGATGAGATTCATTTTATAGAAATCATAAAGTTACCACCGCCTCAATAATTTCTCAGCCGAAATAAATGTATATATTGATTATGCTATTTGTCTAGACGTGGCAATCAAATTGTTCGGTCATTACGATTCTTGAAATGGATGCAATCTTTATTCGTCGATATGCTCGATGATGTCTCTCTCTACTCAAATTATTTCGTCCTACCGCCTCAGCAACACGACACATAGCTTCATAACAAGCCATAAGCGTTAGCGTCATGACATCTATACCCTTTATTTTTAAAATCGAGTTTTGTAGGCTAAAAACAAGCAATTATCGTCTAGATGCTATAATGGCCAAAGATCTAATATAAGTTATATATAGCTCTGTTTCAAAGAAACAAAAAGTTATATATAGCTCTTGTATAGCTAGTGTCAATGAAGCATTATATATTTATTTACTTAATTTGTTAATGTGATCTACACAGCGGCTGTTAGTACAAGAAAATAGTCTAAGATTGGTTAGTTTATGCCTACTAAAGTAGTGGTCTGATCCAATGTAATCAAATTAAATTAAAAAAAATGATAAAAGATTCAAAAATCCGAGGACGAAAAACAATGAAGGTGGTTTGCGTCGTTGGTAGATAATATATCAGGCCCATTATCAGGCCTATTAATAATAACGTGGCCCAAAATAATACTAAAACTCACCGTTTCTTCGTCCGCCTTTTTTTTTTCCTTTCTAGGGAAAGGCTTTTTCGTACTCATTCATCTTCCTCTCTCTCTCGTTCCTCTCACCACCCACTCACCGAGTTTCTTCGGTTTCGCGGTTATTGAAATCTCTCGTAACATTTCGCGGGCGAGGGAAAATAATAAAAAGGTAAAGTGTTTTATTTTTGCAGCTTGTCTTGGAAATATCAAAGGCGGAGGATAAAATTTACATAAAGTTTCTTAAACTCGTAGAAATCTAGAAAACAAAGAAAAAAACACGATGTTGCGAAGGAATTGATATCGCAGCTTAGGATTAAGATTCGTGGAATCGTTTGTGGCTTTCTATCGAGTATCGACTCTCCCAATCTCCCATCGGTTTTAGCTTAGAGATTAGTTTATCGGAGTTATTTATATTTCTTCGCCTAGGAACTAAATCAAAGGATCGATCTGTTTTTATCTTTAAATCTACACTAAGCAATCCCAGAGAAGTATTACGAATCTGCCATTTCACTTTGTAGGTTTATTGTGTTTGCTTATATTGATTCAGATCTATGAGATTTACGTGTTTTGCATCTCTGTTTGTTCAGTGGATCAGTTGGAGATAGGTTTAGGAATCTCATCAAGTGTGTGTGTATCTTCGTGCAGAGCAGGGTGAAGAAGAATGCAAAGAGCTAATAGAAGGAGAACGAGGAGTAGTGGATCTGGTTTGGAGCAGACTAATGGAGAAGTTGGTGGAGAGGTTACTCCTACCTTTAAATTACCTGAACAGAGCAATGCCTCTGTACCTTTAAATTCACCAGAGGCAGTGAGTCACGTGAAACATGTTGAGGAATCTACCAACGGTGGAAACGGTAATGGGATGATGGAAAACGGAGAGGGGATATCCAATGGGGTTTCTCGTGAAGAACAACATTCAACTCCTGTAACCGGAATGAATGGTTCTAATACCAAATTCTCAGGTTCGTATCGTGAAATTGTCCTTGGTCTTCCTTGTCGTGGACAATTTGAGATCCACCGGAGTTCGAGGAAGCTAGGAGGAGGTGGTAAAAAGAATGTGATGGTTTCTGGTCACAAGAGACCTCAGAGATCTAAAGAAGCTGCTGCTGTCGTTGATGTTAATCCCACGCCTGTAAATGGAACAAAGAAAAGGAAGAAGTATGTTAAGAAAGGAAAAGTTATTGAAGAAGATGAGTACACAAGAATCAAGAAGAAACTTCGGTACTTGCTAAACCGGATTAATTACGAGCAAAGCCTTATTGACGCCTATTCTTTAGAAGGCTGGAAAGGTTCAAGGTTTGTCTCTTTTTAGCATTTTACTTTTTTCCTTTGTTCTGGTAGCATAGGTATCCTTTGTGAAATTTCATTTGGGTTTCACTCAGCATTATTGATGTTGTGAGGGATTATGTGTTATTTGTAGCCTGGAAAAGCTAAGGCCAGAGAAAGAGCTTGAACGAGCCATGAAGGAAATTCTTAAACGCAAGGTTAAAATCAGAGAGCTTTTTCAGCATCTGGACACACTCTGTGCCGAAGGAAGCATTCCAGAGTCTTTATTTGATTCTGATGGAGAGATTTCTAGTGAGGATGTAAGACAAAATTTATTCCCAAACTCAAGCTTTGTTCCCCTGTTTTTTCCTGTTAGAAGCAATTTGTGTCTCCAGAGGTATTGCTAATACGAACAGTTGTTTAATTGCAGATCTTCTGTGCAAAATGTGGTTCAAAGGACTTGCATGTTGATAATGATATCATACTATGCGATGGGTTTTGTGACCGAGGCTTTCATCAAAACTGTGTTGAACCACCTTTGCGGAAAGAAGATAGTAATAACTTCTGGCCTACGTACTTGGTAATATTTTAAGCAGTTCTTGCTGGTATTTAGAGCTGACTTATTTGTTGTTTTTAATTTTGTAGTTCCGCCGGATGATGAGAATTGGTTATGCCCCGGATGTGATTGCAAAGATCACAGCTTAGAGGTGCTTAATGATTCTTTAGGGACAAAGCTTTCGGTCAGCGACAGTTGGGAGGTATATATGTCGATGATTTTATTGTTAAAAAGGAGTAGAAACTTTAATAGATACCTGACTCTACTCTTTTTGCAGAAAGTATTTCCTGAGGCAGCAGCAGCACTGGCTGGTGGAGATCAAACTCTGGATTGTGATCTTCCTTCAGATGATTCTGATGATGAAGAGTATGATCCGGATGGTTTGAAGGATGATGAAAATGATGAAGAAGGCAGTGATGACGACAGTGATGAGTCTGAGAACGAAGATGGAAGTTCTGATGAATCTGGTTTCACATCTGCATCTGACGAAATGATTGAATCATTTAAAGGAGCAAAAGATATAATGGACCTTCCATCTGATGATTCTGAAGATGATGACTATGATCCTGATGCCCCAATTCGTGATGAAGATAAAATGCAAGAAAGTTCAAATTCAGATAATACATCAGACTCTGAAGATCTTGAGACTTCCTCCAAAGGCAACGAGTCTGATCAGCAAGATGAAGTTAAGCCACGTGGGAAACCCGGCAGAAAGAAATCCCAGCTTCCAGATATTTCCATTCCAGAGTCAGATGCTGGGATTGATGATGGTCTTGTAGATGTTCCGGCGAGGAGGAAGGTTGAAAGACTGGACTACAAAAAGCTGTATGATGTGAGTTTTCTATCACATTTTAGATAATTAACCTTCAATATGGTTTTGGAAAAACCTATGCTGAAATCTATCTTCTATGGCGTGGTATGTGCAGGAGGAATATGAGAATGTTCCAACGTCATCGAGTGATGATGAGGATTGGGATAAAATTGCGGGAAAAGAAGATTTCGAGTCAGCAGATGAAGGGGACACTGTGCCTCTGAATCAGCCTATAAAAGCAGAAGATCATACTTCTACTAAGGAACCTAGGCAGAAATCGAAAAGAGGAAGTAAAAGGGATACTTTGAAAGCGCCACAAGAAGCACCCAGCGAAAATGGTTGTTCTGGCAAAAAAAGCAATTCTGCAGCATGTAAACAGACGAATCCCCGAAATCAGGTAAAAAATATTGTTTTCTTTACGCCTAAAAGATGTCAACCTAAAGCATTATGAGAGAGATTCCGGTTTAAAATTTCTTCTTTTATGCAGAGATTATTCAAATCTTTTCAAGAAAATCCATATCCAGACGTTACCACCAGGGAGAACTTAGCCAAAGAGCTACAGATGACAGTTAAGCAAGTAAGGAGTTCTCTCCTAGTAAATGGTTTTTTATTTTCCCTCACTTTTCGATCCTATTTCGTCTCTGCTTATAAGTTGTTTATGTACTGTAGGTTACTAATTGGTTTGGTAATACGCGGTTTTCGACAAGCAAAACTATGACATCAAAGGAAGATGTTGAAAAATTAAAAAAAGGTAAGGATTGTGAAGGCGAGGCATCTGTTGCTGGAAGTAGCGAACAAACCATGGAAACCGAGTCAGTCGCAGAGAATAAGAGTAGAACATCGGATTTAACCAATACTGGATCACGGAAAAGAAGGAGAAGGGAGATTTAGATTCAATCATGAAGTTCTTAGATATAATGTGAAGACATAAATGAATATAGTTGAACACACAAAGTCCCAAAATACAAAGAAATGAATAGATCATACCTCGGGTTGGTTCTGTT
>OVBI01001176.1:0-40159 GCA_900406495.1 Sisymbrium altissimum | reverse complement strand
CTGCATACCTTATCTTGGACAAGGCAACGGGTGTGGAAGAGGTTTTCTCTTGGAGATCTGTCTTCAGCTTTAGCCTGAATATTCAAGGCTTTTCTGGTGACTAGTAACTTGCCTTGGACAGAAAGGTCTAGATCTTCATCTGGTCCTTCATCAAAAACAGGGCCGGTGTCCTCTGTTTCTGGTTCAGACTCAATGTCTCCATTGTCCAACAGAATCATCACACAGTTGTTTAGACACTTGTTGGCATAGTGACCTAGTCCCTGGCACTTAAAACATTTGATATCCCTAGTTCTGCTCGTGGTTTCCACGGCCTTAGGCTTTTCAAAACGTGATGACAAAGTGTTAGTTCTAAAATCAGAAGAACTTTGGGCTCCTCCACCTGTTGTCCTCCTGAGTATCAACACTTGGTCATACCAGTTAATAGCATAGCCACTAAATTCAGCTGCAAGTAGCCTAACCTTTTTCAGTTCAGAAAAGTTTTGACAATCAAAAATCAGTTCCACTTTTCTTTCCCATTCAAGATAAGCATCATGATCATTCTTGCCACAGAAAGTTGGAATTTTTAACTTAAGACTACCAATACCATCATCAACTCTTTCAGCTCTCCTAGCAAATGGATTATCATTACCTTGCTCTCGGTACCTATTACCTCGTCGGCCACGGGCAATGGATCGGATTTCATCTGAGAACTCATCCTCAATCTCTTCATCCTCTCGTTGTGTGGCTCTCCTAGGCTGAGTCCTTCTGGTCCGCGGGTTGGTTGGGTTAGTTTGGGTCGGCTGAGACGAAGCTTGTATCTCATCCAATCTAACATGAAGCTGTTCCAAACCTGCACTCATCAAACGGGTCATGGTGTCATTTAAAGCTCTCAAATGAACACTGGACATACCAGCGTTGGAATGTTCAGGTGGTTCCTCCTCATAAGTCTCCATGGATCCTGAAATTAATTAACAAACAGGTTAAAGAACACAACACTCACTCTCTTTGTGTTTACTTCTCACCCACACAACTCACTCCTTTTTTTTTTTTTTTTAAATATAGGTGATTACTCAAGCAAAACTCTCTAAGTTCCTTCTCTAAGGTTCTAGGAAAGCAGACAGTCAAATCCAATGGATCTAAACAAACTTCCCCCCAAAGAAAAAGATAGAAAGAAGAAGAGAACTTTTTTTTTTTGGAATCCGACTTAGCCAAATATCAGACTGGATTTCTCCTTAGCCAGCAGGATTTCTCTTCCACCATTTCACCACTAAACAAAAATAAATCAGATTTTTTTTTCTTTTTTGACTTTTAGAATTTCCTTCTTTTTTATTTTTATTTTTATTTTCTTATATGCAAGAACAGGAATAAAAACTAGAAGGTGAAGTAGATAGATGGCCTGGATTCTAGATAGACAGAAAAGAAGTGTTTCCGAATTTTTGATTAAATGAAAAGAAAGAAATACCCCTTCAGGTATGCTCTGATACCACTTCGATACAATCTCCCAAGGAAAAACACTTGAATGAATGGTAGATAAGTGGGATATGAACCGATCAGAGGTTGATCAGACCGGAACTCGATGGAATGAGGTGGCTCGTCAGAAGTGATGGTGATCTCCTGCTACACCACGCTTTAGCCAGCCTTGGATATGACGCACCAAGTCGCTGACAAAGGGAGTTGAATGGATATGACACACCAGACAAGAAGTATGCTCACGCAAAACAAAAGAGAGAAAATGCTCAAAGAGAGTTTTCTTTACTTAGAATGAAAATGATCAAAAGGTGTTTTGTTTTTACAAAGGAAATTGCTTAAATAGCTTGGCAAACAAGGGTTTCTTTCCCACGCCAAAGAAGCTGTAAAGTCTTAGACTAAAATAAAAATGACATGAAATAAAATCAAATGGACCGACGGTTTAATGAAACTCTGAGTTTTGGTCGGTCAAATTTTGGCCCGGGAAAAATGTCACTGAGACGCGTGCAGGACGGTGAACAATCGGATCGCGGGGGCAAAGTATCGAGACGCGGGTTCGCTGGCTCGAGATGCGAAGTCGCTGACTCGGGACGCGGGGTCGCTAGCTCGAGACGCGGAATGGAAATGTCGGGACACGGGGAACTCGTATCGAGAAGCGTCCGAACCATCGGCAGCTCCGTGGTCGAGAATCATCAGGACGCTATGCTGGAGCGTCTTACCCCGCGATCGGGTCATCTGTCTTGCTGAGAGGTCGAATGGGTCTTCTCCGGGTGAGCCGTCTTCTCTGGTACGGTGCTGAACTCGGGTGTCTCGAACATCATCGAATCCAGATCGAGTCATGGGCAATGTGTCTCGAGACAAGGCTTCGCCATCGAGTGTTGGTCTGTAAACCACTCGAGTACGGTCAGCAGAGTGATCGATAGTCCGGTTGATGACTGAAACTTCTATCGGGACGCGGCTACGATCGGTACGGGCATCGGTACGGTCATAAATCTGCGCCCCTGAACAATCTCCAATTCTAGACCGAGACACGGGTGTTCTGTCTCGAGACATCGATTCAGAAGGTGCCTTAGCTCGGTGAAAATGGTCTCCAGTCACCAATGGCTCGGGTGGATTCTCCTCCGTGTGTTCTGGTCCATCCGGTGCATCGTAACCTCTGGTTCTAGCTTTGGTTTCTGCATCCATGATTGCAGAAGATACCGAGCTGACTGTCAAACCGAGTTGGTTGCATGTCTTGCCAAGTATATACCACAGAACGTCAATCTGGACAGCGCGGAGCAGTCAGCTCAGTACCAGGATACCGAGCTGGCTTTCATGATGCAGTCAGCTCGGTTTCATCATTCCCTTCCTGAAAACCGAGCTGGCTGTCACTTTCCGAGAGTTCCGAGCTGAAAAGGACTTACGTTCAATGATCGAGTTCTATCTTCGAACCCACAAGGCTTCTGCACATGAAACCACGTGGAGAATGTTATCAACTCAATTATGAAACTCCTGGAAGAAGAATTAGATCAAACGGAGTTCATACGACAGGGTTATGCCATCCAAAAGTTGGGCGTTGCAGCCAGCTCGGTCACGGACAACATGGAGCATTCAGCTCGGTCTTTCCTTCAGATAGGATACCGAGCTGGCTGTCATGATGCAGTTAGCTCGGTCACATCCTTCCCCCAGGATACCGAGCTAGCTGTCACCCTTCAGTATACCGAGCTGGATGCATCCCACGAGTCATCGGAAGATCTCCTCCCATACTGGATACTGAGCTGGATGCATCTCACGAGTCATAGGAAGATCTCCTCCCATACTGGATACTGAGCTGGATGCACCATGGGTTTGGAAGCAGCCAGCTCGGTTCATTCTCTCACCAAGGAAGACCGAGCTGGCTGACACCTTCCCTTCCGTCTCATTTCGCTTCGTTCTTCGTCTTCAGGGTCTTTTCGTAAACATATCGATGTTTTGTAAGTTTCTCCTTATAAATAAGGATCGATTCCCATATCGAAACTTAGGCTGTTTATGACTTAGAATGTCTTAGTATAAATAAGGATCGATTTCTACATCTTGTAACACATTGAATAAAATTCACAATTCATTACTCATACGAGATTTAGCAATAAAAGTTCGTTTTCTCTTTTGACATAGTTTCCTTTTTCGATCTTTCTTTTTACTTTTCGTTTTCTCTCGCAAGATTCTTGGATCCTCACATTAACTTTACGAAAATACATTGAGGTGAATTCATGTTCCCACAATTTCTCGCTAGAAGGAGGGGATACAAGAAATCTATACTATCAAAAGCGAAAACCCTAGGTCGAAACCTCGAAAGTATGGCTGGAGAAAAACCCCCTGCATCTACTCAGCACCCAGACGGAGATGGCACAGACGGGGCTACTATAGCTCAGCTTCGATCCTCTGTGCTGGCTCTCGAGATGAAAAACCAGGAACACGAGAAGCTTTCGGAAACCCTGACTCAATAGATCGAAGATCTTCGAAAGAAAAATGAATCCAGAGCTTCTCTTTTGAGAAAGCATCTCGATTTTGCTACTCCAATAGGATCAGGAGCTTTAAGGCGTGACCCGTGAGGAAGTTCTTTCCAAACACCATCTTCTCGCAGGATCAACCCTACTGCTGCACCACCGTTGCATCGCCCCTTAAATCTATCAACTACCAGCACGGTAGTCAATGAAACACGCGCTGAGGAAAATCCAAATTCTGAAGGTCAAAAAAATAGCGCTCGACCCAAGGATGTGGTAGATATCTCGGACCGTGAAGACGATCTTACCGACGAAGAAATCGCCATGTTGCGAGAACAAGAAGAAGCTCTTCCAGCACACGATGATGATTTTCAGAGGGTAGTCGGAGAAACCAAACTAGAAGAGTTACGCAGACAGCTGGTCCAAACTGCCAATGAGATGAAAAAGGTAAAATCCCAAGTCCATCGAGCAACTAGTGATGCCCCCGAAATTGAACTTGTTTTTGAAGAGGCTCAGAGAACTCCTTTCATGGACCGAATCACAAAAACTAGGCTTTCGGATCCCGGAAAGATGAATATCCAACCCTACAATGGAACAACTGACCCCAAGGCTCACTTATAATCCTTTAGTATAGCCATGGGGAGTTCGAGGTTCAAGAAGGAAGAAGAGGACGCATGTTACTGCCTCCTGTTTGTCGAGAACCTTAAGGACGATGCTTTCGAGTCATTCTCAAAGCTCGAAAAGAACTCCATCGACAACTTCTCACAGTTGTCTAAGGTGTTCCTTAAGCAGTACTCTATGTACATGAACCAAGCAACCTCCAACACTGATCTTTGGGCGATATCCCAAGCCCAGAACAAAACCTTGAAAAATTTCATGGATGGATTCAAAGCCATAGTCTCAAAGATCGATAGAGTAAGTGATAGAGCTGCAATCGAGGCACTCAAAAGGTCGTTGTCGTACGAGTCTCGTTTTCGAGAGGAGATGACACTCAATCCCCCACCGACAATCCAGGATGCTCTTTATCGAGCTTCAGGATTCATCAAGCTTGAAGAAGATATTCGACCAAACGAACGAAAACATCGAGCAAAACCGTCTAGCCAAAAAACCCCACCAGCTCCTAGTGCCTCAACAGCCAAGAAAGGGAGCTTGTACGTAAAATTTGAATCAAAAGGCGGAGCTCACAATTATCAAGTGGCACCAGGATGGTCCCAAGATGGACCATCCAAACCACAGTGAGGAGTTGGACGGGGAAAAAATCCAAACGCCAGGACTCGCAACAGCTCCACCTATGACGAGAAAGCGTACTGTGATAATCACAAGGCATATGGCCATTCAACTCTGAATTGCCAAACCTTAAGAACTAAGCCGACAGAAAAACTCCTAGCTGGGGAGCTTGGTGATATAGCAAAACTTCTTGTGATGGAAACACATGAGGGATCCGATCAGCAAGAGGTAACGCCAGATGAGCAACCCGATCAGGCTCCAGAAGGACCTCTTCCGGAAGCTCCGAAGCGTGGAAGGAAAAACGAGGAACCTGCTGGGGCAAACAGCCGCAGAAAGGTTTACATGATCATGGGTGGATCTCAGTATTGCCCAGACACCGTTTCTGTCCTCAGTGACTATCAAAGACAGGCAGAAACTGCCAAAAGCTTGCCGCAACCCGCTTCCCGCGACGACTTCCAAATCACACTCGAAGAGGAAGACGCTACCGAAATCCAGCATCCTCATAACGATCCACTCATGGTTCAGCTGGTGATAAGCGACATCTCGCTAGAGTCATAATCAACACTCGGAGTTCAGTCGATGTCATCTTCCGAGACACTCTCCGAAGAATGGATGTCGATTTCTCTGAAATCGAGCCTACACCAAAACCATTGAGAGGCTTCACAGTGTCGCTAGAATTCCGGTTCCCACAAAAGTTCTAGTACGAAACCAACAAAGGCACAACAAATGCTGAGCTGGTTGTAGTAGCTGGCTCTTTGTGTCCCATCCTACCACTTTGGAAGCAAGGTTTTGGATGCCGAGCTGGCCGCTGGATGTACCAAGTTGGGCATTCGTGCTTTGTGGAGGGGCAAGATCAAGATTCAAAGGGAATGCCGAGCTGGTCGTTCCTCAAGTGTCCCGAGCTCGTGCATGATGCTTGTGTGTAGGCGAACTGGTTTTCGTAGAAGAATTTTGTTAAGTGTCGAAGTGACTGTTTTTTGTTTTTGTCGTTTTCCCAGAATGAACAGTGTTTTGTACTGTTCATGTCCCGCACCGTAACGGGAGCCGTCTTCTTTCTCTATAAAAGAGAAGCTTCCCCCCCCCTTCATTTTCATAAGTTTTATTATGCTCTAAGGTAACTCTCTCCCTTCTCTTTTCTTTCTTTCTCTATGTTATCTTTCAAGAACGCCAAGAACACATAGAATGCTTTTAGCTTTTTACCAACAATGTCGTTTGACCCAAACTCGGGAAACGATATACCATGGGATAAAATTTCTCATGTGATCTTTGGGGAAAGCACATCTGACGAAGGTGGAAGTTCGTATGGATTTAGTTATACGAATTTTGTTCCGACGTGGAATGCTTCCAGCATCGGATAAATCCCGAGGAGCACGATGGATCGTGTGTGATCCCGCGTGCTGCCGAGTAATTTGTTCCCAAATCCTGCATCCAGAAAGAGGCATAATGCATGCTCGAGAAGGGAATTCAAGAAGATGATGATCCACCAAGGAAATTCCGGAAGGGGATGTGTGGAATGAAACCCGAAGTCGCCGGCTCGAGTGTTTGTGGTGAAAATAGTGTTTGGTAGCTTCAATCAATGTACCGCTTTCCTTATGGGATCGAGATGGTGGTGCCAAACACGAAGGATTGTTGCGATAATCCTCCCCCCGGCTGTTTTACACTGTCCGAGTCGTACTTCGACTTTTGCTACCTTACTTTTCCCATCCCCACATTAGTACTGCAATTGCTTGTGGTACATAATCTGGCGATGGGATAGATAACCCCCGAATGCTTTTAAATTCTGGCATGTCCATCTCCTGGGCCTCACTCTAGCAATTGGTGAGAAGACTCGGAGAAACGGGATTGCGGCCTATGGCCAGGTACTATCCGATGGGACGGTTGGGATTGCCGTTTAATACAGAACCCGCCAAGATAGTGGCCGTGTGTTGACGGATCTCGGTATATGATGTTCTGGCATGTGCATCTCCGAGTCTCCGAGTCTTCTCACCAATTGCTAGAGTGAGGCCCAGGAGATGCACATGCCAGAATTTAAAAGCAACATGATTCGCCAGACGCGCGGTACGGCTGATTTCTCGAGTATCGGGAACAATCACGGTGGTCTTTTCATTTCCTTGGGCCATTCTGATTTTCCTTCATCAGAATCACTCCCCATAGGCTTTAATAATTATTTCCTAGCTCCCATGGTGTTTGGCTCACCATCTAGTCTGTTACACTTTCATACTGTCCATTATGCATTCCGGACGCACCAGTTGATTCACCAAATTTGTATCCATATCAAACGAATTTTTCTTTGACCGATTCTTGTTTTATTGAATTCAGAAGGTCCTTAGCTAACTCCATGCTGGTTCCCATAATTTTAAAATTGTGCCCGATGGTTTCCACGGTCAAGATCTGCTCTGGTCGCTTTAGCTCTGGGGCTAGTTGTCCTATGCCTTGAGCGCAACATCCGGATTGGAGTGTGGCATTTTTTGGGGCTTATAAAAATCACTGGGGTGTCCAAGTGGTATTATACTGCGCCAAAACCGGGTCGGAAGATCTTCCAAGAACACATCAATAAGGATGAATCTTGGAGGAACTTCTTCTTTTTTGTCAAGGTCAATGAATTCTCTGTTGAGCCTTGGTATATGCGAGAGACTATTACTCGTTGGTCTGAAATCAGTAGCTAACTCTTGGTTGGCTGGGATATTTAACGATTTACGTATCTTTAGAGGCTATATGATTGCTTTGTCATTGATTTTGTTTTGCAGTTTTTCCTCCTTTGAAGATATTCCCTCAGATCTCTATCAAGTTTGGATTGCGTTGACTGTCTCTGGGAAGATTCTTTGGGATCGTTTCTCGTTTAAGAGAGTTATCGCAGCTCGATCTTCAAAGGAAGAACTTGATTTGTTCGATTTCTGCATCGTTCTTCTGAAAAAAGTGAACAAGTCCATAACAATGGCCGGACAAATGTGGGAGCAGGAGAGAGTGTTTGCAGAGGCTGGTGGGGCTGCACCTCACTCAGATGAGATTGAAGAGGGAGAGATCCCTTTCGTCCCTCAGTGTCGTCCGTCTGTTTCGGACAAGGGGAAAGGTGTTTTCTTGAGTGGGGAGAAGTCTGCTAGAACTTCGTCCAAGAAGAAGAGGACCGAAGGCCTTGGATTTTTTGGGAATGAGATTTTGCACAATGTATTTTCGGAAAGTAAATCGATTGTTAGGTCCCAAAAGTTCTGGAAAAAGAAACCTCACGAAAGATATAAAAAAATTTCCGCAAAAGTAAAGAAAGTAAAGATTAACAAAAAAAAAAAAGGAAAGATGGAGAATGATTTTTATTGCCAAATCAAAAACTAGGGAATTTCGTATTATTCAAGTCTACCTCGAAGGCTGTATATTAGTATGTATGTATACTAGACAACTCTAAGCCTAATTTAGACAAATTCCCGATGTGAGAGCCTATATCTTTGCTTTTTATACAGACTTCAAGGGATATTCGAGAATCTTTGGAAATTTTCCATCCAGCTCGGTATTTGTCGTTAGTCCAGCGATTTCTTCGGTTTGACTTTACGGTTTGACTTAAGTCAACGCTTTGTCGTTCTCGGTAAATAGAAAAGCTAAGATATTTTCCATAAACAACGCGAAGTTCGTTTAAAACATTAGGAAGTCTATAAAAACATCGATAAGTCCCGAAAGAGCTACCGAGAGTGTTCAAATGATCAACCAGCTCGGCATAACTCACTGAGGGAGTGAATGCCGAGCTGGCTACCTTCTGGGGGCATTCATCATCCAGCTCGGTATTTCGTGAGAGCAAAAAATGCTGAGCTGGTCCCAGCTCTTCCTCCTCTTGATATTATGCATCCAGCCCGTCATTTTGGGTCACAAATCAGACCAGCTCGGCATTTTAGAAGCGCAGATGTCAGCATGAGTAACCCAGCTGAGCATTTCCTTCGGCAGGATGGAATGCAGAGCTGGTCCACTGATTTTGCTGAGCTGGTTGTGTTCCAAGGCGAAATGTCTAGCTGGTTACGTGTACAGGTGAAAATTAAGGGAAACTTGGACTTGATGATCCGCTGGACACTTCCTGGACAGGCAGAAGACCAACCAGCACGGCACTTAATGGTGAAGGAGTGAATGCCGGGCTGGTTTATAGCTTATGAGAACTGATAGTCTTTCTTTGAGAAATCGCGACTTTTATCGATTTTTCAGACAAGCCACTCGGTAAACAGAACGATCAGCTGGGCATATCAAGGGATGTCAGCCAGCTCGGCATTTCTAGCTGGACAGAATGCCGAGCTGGTCAGCTCTCAACTTTTGGCCGAGCTGACAGCATTCTGCTCAAAGAATCGCGACTTTTATCAGTTTTTCAGACAAACCGCTCATAAAACAGAACGATGTGGGCATATCAAGGGATGTCAACCAGCTCGGCATTTCTAGATGGACAGAATGCCGAGCTGGTCAGCTCTCCTCTTTCGGCCGAGCTGAAAGCATTATGCTCGAAGAATCGTGACTTTTATCGGTTTTTCGGACAAACCGATCAGAACACAGAACGATCAGCTGGGCATATCAAGGGATGTTAACCAGCTCAACATTTCTGGCTGGACAGAATGCCGATCTGGTCAGCTCTCCTCTTTTGGCGGAGCTGACAGCATTCTGCTCGAAGAATTGCGACTTTTATCGGTTTTTCGGACAAACCGATCAGGATACAGAACGATCAGCTGGGCATATCAAGGGCTGTCAACCAGCTCGGCATTTCTGGCTGCACAGAATGTCGAGATGGTCAGCTCTCCTCTCAGCCCCCCAGCCCGTCAAAATCAGGTATGATCTTGACAGGGTGACCAAGAAGTTTGGAACGGGATTAAGGAGCTAAGATGTCAAGGCGTCCAATTCCCATTGCACCGATTTTCAAGCTGAAGTCTTTAGGCTGGCTTAGTTGTCTTGTTTCACTTGAGCGTCGTAGTATGTCTGGGTCAGTTTCAATGCGTTTCTGATGTTGCCTCGTTAAAAACTTTTTAGTAGGAAAACCCGGTGGGAAAAAATGTAGTAGAGGAAAAGGGTGCAACACGCATTGCTGAGACTAAGATTTTTGGTAGAGTTTTTCACGAAAGTTGGTTAAGCGTTGGATAGGATTCTTCTCTGTTTCGTCTTGACGAGAACTTGCTTTCTTCGGAAAACCGTTTTTCCTGAGAAAGTTAAGTTTTCAGAAGATTTTAGGGAGGACAAAGGATGGCCGATCTGGCGCTTCCACTCTAAGAGGAGTGGCCGAGCTGGTCCTATCCTTTCCCTTCTGCTAAATTCTTGTGAAGTTTTTCTGAGCTGACCGATCATGCTGTCGAGCCGGTCGGATTTTTAGTATTCTGCCAGGATGTTTGTGTCAGATGGTTGAGGAGGCTGTATGCCACTACCTCAATTTGTCATTTGTATAACGAGGATGGCCTTCAAAGCAATGAAGATCTATTCGTGGCCGATGCTCATTTTTGCGGGTCCAAGGTGATGAGAACCACCCAGAGCCGGCATATGGTGATATGTTTTTCTCGGAAGAAGGTTGAGCTTATGTTTCTCGACGAACTGTTTTTCTTGGAAAAAAGTTATGCTCGTCATTGCAAGAAGATTTCCGAGCCGCTTAAGGCTATTGGAAAGTTTTTGAACCAATGCAGGTTGTAATGAGCTTATCTAAGCTGGAGGTAAGTAGTAATGGCCAGCTCACCTTCGTGGGGCGGAGGCATTTTGTAGGAAGTCGTTCCTGTTCGATCAATGCACGAGATTGTTATGACTTTTTCTTATGCATGTTCAAGGACTTCTGATTCCCGTTCTAGATAAGAGCATGATAGGATTTGAATGTTTGATGCAGGAGAGTAGAGTAGTTCGAAGTTTTATACTCACTCGTGATTCCTTAGCGTTTTGAGATGCTTAGAAGCGTCATATGCATTTAGCATTGATAGGCCATGTTCAGCCCAGAGTCGCTGGTGATCTGCGTCTGCGATAAAGAAATACACTTAGAAAACGACATGTTTAAGAGTACCAAAATCCGATATATCAATCAAAGCTTGTCGCGCGACTGAAAAATTGAGATTCCGCTGCCGCTGGTTTTTTAAGGCGTCAGATCTATCCACCAAAACTTATTTCGCGACTGAAAAAATGAGTTGAGGTGGTTTGCCGTTGCCGTATTTCCAATGATTATAGGACGAACATGGCCATATTCCGTCGGCAGACTCTTGTTATGCCTTTATTAGACGAGAATATGTTTGTGTTATTTGTATGGAATGTTAATGAGATTGCGCCAGCGCTGCTAAGAAGCGTTTTGGCTGGGCTTACGATAGGTTATCGTTATGGAAGGTAAGCTATGCATTTTTCTGGTTTTAGGGGATGCGAATAGACTTCGGCTTACGTCCCCGGTTTTTCGACGTTTGAAACACTTTACAATCTTGTCTAGTGGTATGCGAGATTGTGTTTCCGAGAGTTAGAGACTAGTGTGCCATGGTCGGCGCTTACCGGGTTAGCGAATTTGCAATGAGGATTAAGGCAGTGCGAGTCTTTTAACATGCTGGCATGCCCCTCTCAAAGTCAAACCTAAGAACATCGTCCAGGATATACCTCTCGGATGTTAAGCTAGGATATACCTAACATTTTCTTATATAGCGGTCGAACCTCTGCCCGTCCTGTGCGTTGGCTAGGTCCTTAAAGGACAATATAATGGAGAGTGCTTGTTGTGGCCAGCAACAAGCAAGTTTGAAAAAGGTGTTAGACTTGCGCAAATCATTTTTGAAATCGTATAAGTAAGTGTCGCAGAATGTTTTTGGAATTTCTTCGGCAAAATTGATGCTTTGGACTCGTTTAGAGGGAGAGTCTTCCGGAATTTTTCGAGAAAACTTGAGTGTCAGAGCGTTTTTCGAGTGTATGAATGGTCTATGTATACACTTTCACTCCCCCAAATTTCGAGTGTAGCTGAATTTATCATGAGATAAGCTGCCTACGTACCCCAATGCTAATGGATCAAGCCAGTTCGTAGTTCGTTTAGAGTGCAGCACTAGTGGTAGTACTTCTTAAGATGCATAGCACTCCAGCTTCGGAAAACTGGAGAGTCGTCATCGTAGGCAAGTTCGTATGCTCCTGGCCTGACGACTTTGGTGACTTTGTAGGGGCCTTTCCAATTCAGGCCTAGCTTTCCTTTTCCTGGGTGTTTTGAAAGACCTTTCGTAAAACGAGATTGCCTTCTTTGAACCTCCGATTACTAATTTTCGAGTTGTAATATTTGGCAGCCGCTTGCTGATAGCTTTGCATTTGGATCAGCGCCTGGTCGCGTCTTTCGTTGACGAGAGCGAGTTTATCCAGGAGCATCACCTAATTAATTTCCTCTCGTTCGGGAAGGAGATATCGGCAAACTCCGGGAAACTCGACTTCTGGGGGGATTATGCACTCCATTCCACAAACCAAGGCGAAGGGAGTTTCCCCAGTTGCCTTTCTAGGCGTGGTCCGGTGTTGTCAAAGCACCCTTTCGAGTTCATAAGCCCATCTTCCCTTCTTTTCGTCGAACCTTTTCTTTAGTCCATCAAAAATTGTTTTGTTGGCTGCTTCTGCCAATGCCCTGTGGACACCTCGGAGTCGAAAAATTCAGACGGATCTTCCACTTTTCGCAGAACGACATGAAACGGTTTGAGATGAACTGTGAACCATTGTTGGTTACGGTTTAATAAGGAATGCCATGTTTACTGATGACATTTTTCCACACAAAATTTTTGACCTGGGCATCTTTTATGCTAGCATAGGAGTCTGCTTCGATCCATTTGGAAAAGTAATCTGTTAGGACAAGCAAGTACTGCTTCTATTTAGATTTGTGCATTGGTCTGACGATATCCATTTACCAACGCATGAATGTGTATGGTGAGGATATCAATGAAAGTATTTCGGCCGGTTGGCGGATTGTTGGAGTATGGCGTTGGCATTTTTCGCACTTTTTCAAAAATTTCTCGCAATCTTTGATTATTGTCGGCCAAAAGTATCCATGCCTTTTGATCTTAATGGAGAGTGCCCTTCCTCCAGATTGGTTTTCACACGACCCACTATGAACTTCATGCATGATTTTTCAGGTTTGTTCTCCTTGCACACAGTTTATGAGGGCACCAGAATGTCTCCACTTGAGGAGTTTTCCGTCTAAGAGGACGAAGCATGCTGCTTGTGCTCTTAGTTTTCGTGCTGTCCATTTCTTGGCGGGGAGCTTTCCGTCTGTGATGTAGTAGCGAATTCTCTCCATCCGTTCTTGGTCGTAACCGAACTCTCCCCTTTCGGTTTCCAAGTGGGTGCTAACGGCTGAAGCCGGGTCTGATTAGTCTGTTTCCGTAAGATCTTTGGAAATTTGTTCCTCGAGGTCTTCTTGGATGAGCGTAATTATATCGGGTGATCCAATGCTTGGATGTTCTATGAACTCCACCAGAATAATTCTGCTTTCTCCTGGGGCCGAAGTCGATGCCAAGGCTGTTTGAGAGTCGGTAGGCATGTTTTCGCCCCGAAGGATTCTTGTTAGCTCAAATTCTTTGAACTGCTTTGCGAGATTTTGGACAACTTTCAGGTAAGCTTCCATCCTTTCATCCTTGGTTTTGTATTCTCCACTGAAATGATTTGCAACCAGCTGAGAATCGCAGAAAGCATGGATGTTTTCGATTTTGATACCGTGGGCGAGCCTTAGCCTAGCAATCAGGGCTTCGTACTCGGCCTCGTTGTTGGACGCCGGGAAATTGAATCGGAATGACTGCTCTAGGATTTCTCATGGGGGCGAAGTCAGATGGATCCCAACCCCGGACCCTTGTTTTGAAGAAGATCTGTCGACATGAAGGATCCAAGTTGTGTTTTCTGATTTCTCGCTGCTTCCTTTAGGGGAAAGTTCAATTAGAAAATCGGCCAAAACCTCGGACTTTGCGCATGTTCTAGACCGATATTCGATATCGTATTCGCTTAACTCGACTGCCCATTTTGTCAAACGTCCTGAAAGACTTGGGTTATGCAGAATAGTCCTGAGCGGAAATGTTGTGAGGACCACGATTGTGTGCGATTGGATATAGGATCTGAGCTTTCGAGCAGACGCTACTACCGATAGTGCTATCTTTTCCATCTGAGGGTAGCGAGTTTCGGTATCTGTGAGGGTTTGGCTCACATAGAATACCGGTCTCTGCTCGCCTCTCTCTTCCCGGATTAAAACTCCACTCACCGCGGTCAGTAAGACGGCAGTGTAGAGGAACAAAGGTTCTCCAACCACTGGCTTGGCTAGCACCGGCGGACTTGTTAGGTAAGATTTGAGCTGTTGGAAAGCCTCTTCGCATTTTTCGGTCCAGTTAAACATCTTATTCCCTCTCAACATGTCATAAAAGGGCAGGCATTTGTCTGTCGACCGAGAAATGAAGCGATTGAGTGCTGCCACTCGTCCTGTGAGCCTTTGGACTTCTCTTTTCATTTTTGGAGAAGCCATATCGATGAGCACATTGATCTGTTTGGGGTTTGCTTCAATTGCCCGATGAGTGACCAGGTAACCGAGGAACTCTCTCGAGGCGACCGCGAATCTACATTTTGCGGGATTGAGTTTCATGTTGTGTTTGTTCAAACAACTGAAACAATCCGACAAATGTTTCGTATGGTGGCCTTCTTCTAGGGATTTTACGAGCATGTCGTCTATGTAGACTTCCATGGTCTTCCCTAGTTGATCGGCGAATATTTTATTCACCAGCGTTTTTCAGTCCGAAAGGCATCATCTTGTAGCAATACGTTCCACAGTCTCTGATAAACGATGTCTTTTCTCGATCATCTGGGTTCATCATGATTTGATTATAGCCAGAGAAACCATCCATGAACGAGAGTAACTTGTTTCCGGCCGTAGCTTCGACTAGTCTATCGATGTGCAGCAACTAGAAACTGTCTTCCGAGCAGGCCTTGTTAAGGTATGTGAAATCCACCCAGACACGCCACTTTCCATTCTTCATTTTGACGACTACCGGATTAGCAATCCAATCGGGATATCGTACTTCGGTGATCGATCCCATCTTCAGGAGTTTTTCGACTTTGTCATTGACTACCTTTGCTCTTTCCGGTCAAAGCTTTCGCCTCTTTTGTTTAATTGGTTTAAAGGTCAGGTCAACATTGAGTTCATGGCAGGTCGTACTGATGTCGATTCTTGGCATGTTTTCCGCTGCCCAGGCGAAGTGCTCACGTTTTTCTTAAAGAGAACAATGAGTTCAGACTTGATGGCTTCTTTAGGTTTGCACCGATTTCAACGCATCTCTCAGGATGGGAATCGTCGATGCAAATTGAGATCACTGGTTCGCATGGACTGTCATCCTTTTGTTCTTTGGCGTCCTCTAGCTGAAGCTTGTGGAAAAGATTAGCAAGCTCGGTTTCTACCCTTTTATTTCCTTTCTCTGTCAGTTTTTCATCGGTTACGGGATTCCGAATCTTATGTTCGACAGAGAGACAGGCGCGAGAGGTCTTTTGTTCTCCCGAGATTGTCTCGGTCCCGTTTGTAGTCGGAAATTTTAGGCAGAGATGATATGTTGATGGGACGGCCCTGATGGCGTTGAGCCAAGGCGTTCCCATTATAACGTTATAAATCATAGGATGATCGGCTATGGAGAATAGCACCAAAATGGTACCTCCTGCCGTGAGAGCGATAGTACCTTGGGTCATGGATATGCGTTCAGAGAAACTCGTCAATGGTTTAGGTTCGTCTATCAACTCGTACGACCCTGTCACTATTCTGTCTAGGGTCTTTCGGTAAATCACATTCACCGTGCTACCGGTGTCGATGAGTACTCTAAACACATCATGATCGCTATTGTGAGTTGAATCAATAGTGGATCATCATGACGATGTATAACTCCATATGCTTCCAATTTGTCGATGACCATCCACCCTCAGTTGTGTTCTTCGATTCCGATCGATCGGTATCAGTTCTCGCTTTTTGCTGATAAGATTTTATGGATGATATCGTATCGCAGAAGAACGGCGATCCTCCCATGATCGTGTTGACGACTCCTTCGGAGGATTTTTCAGATTGCCCAAGGGTTATCAGGAAAGTTTCCTTTCCAGATTCAATCCAATCCTAATAAGTTACTAATATCGGTTCGGGTCCACCGAGCGGATGATCCTTATGGCATCTTTCGTTTCTCCGAGTACAAAATCTTTTGGATACCCTCTTTCTAGCGTCAAATTGTGGGAACGAGATTTCCCACAATGTATTTTCGGAAAGTGAATCGATTGTTGGGTCCCAAAAGTTCTGGAAAGATATTAAAGAATTTCCGCAAAAGTAAAGATAAATCAAATAAACTAAAGATTAACCAAAAAAAAAAAGGAAAGATGGAGAATGATTTTTAATGCCAAATCTGAAGGTAGGGGATTTCGAATTATTCAAGTCTGCTTTGAAGGCTGTACATTGGTATGTATTTATACTAGAAAACTCTAGGCATAAACTAGCCAAATTCCCGATGTAGGAGCCTATGTCTTCGCTTTTTCCACCGACTTCAAGAGATATTCGAGAATCTTCGGAAATTTTCCATCCAGCTCGGCATTAGTCATTGGTCCAGTGATTTCTTCGGTTTGAATTTCCGGTTTGACATAAGTCAACGCTTTGTCGTTCTCGGTAAATAGAAATTTAACGATGTTTTCTGAAAAAAATGCGAAGTTCGACTAAAACATCTGGAAGTCTATACAACCATCGATAAATCCCGAAAGAGCTCCCGAGAGTGTCAAAATGATCAACCAGCTCGGCATAACTCACTGGGAGAGTGAAATGCCGAGCTGGCTACCTTCTGGGGGCACTCATCATCCAGCTTGGCATTTCCTGAGAGGAAAAAATGCCGAACTGGTCCCAGCTCTTCCTCCTCTTGATTTTATGCATCCAGCTCGGCATCTTGGGTCACAAATCAGACCAGCTCGACATTTTAGAAGGGCAGATGTCAGCATTAGTAACCCAGCTCAGCATTTCCTTGTGCAGGATGGAATGCGGAGCAGGTCCACTGATTTTTCCGAGCTGGTTGTGTTGCAAGGCGAAATGCCTAGCTGGTTGCGTATCCAGGGGAAAATCAAGGGAAACTAGGACTTGATGATCAGCTGGAAACTTCCTGGACAGGCAGAAGACCAACCAGCTCGGCAGTTTATGGTGAAGGAGTGAATACTGAGCTGGTTTATAGCCTTTGATGAACTGATGGTCTTTCTTCAAAAAATTGCAACTTTTATCGGTTTTTCGGACAAACCGCTCAAAAAACAGAACGATCAGCTGGGCATATCAAGAGATGTCAGCCAGCTGAGCATTTCTGGCTGGATAGAATGCCGAGATGGTAAGCTCTCCTCTTTTGGCCGAGCTGACAGCATTCTGCTCAAAGAATCACGACATTTATCAGGTTTTCGGATAAACCGATCAGAAAGCAGAATGATCAGCTGGGTAGATCAAAGGATGTCAACCAGCTCGGCATTTCTAGATGGACAGAATGCCGAGCTGGTCAGCTCTCCTCTTTCGGCCGAGCTGAAAGCATTATGCTCGAAGAATCGTGACATTTATCGGTTTATCGGACAAACGGATCAGAACACAGAACGATCAGCTGGGCATAACAAGGGATGTTAACCAGCTCAGCATTTCTGGCTGGACAGAATGCCGAGCTTGATATAACCCTTAGTCCGTGGGTGAAAACCGGAAGGTGTATGGAATGGTGGGGACGCGGTACAAGACTATCGGGACGCGGTAAAGAACTATCAAGACGTGGTACGATTGCTCGGGACGCGGTACGGTGTGCTCGGGACGCAGTGGTAATAGTGTCGGGTCACAGGGTGGGGTTATCGCGACGCGGTAGTGATGGAGTCGGAACGCGAACAGTCTCTCGGGATGCGGCACGGTTACTCGGGACGCGGCTCGGTGTACTCGGGACGCGGTGATGATGGAGTCAGGATGTGGGTGAGACTCTCGGGACGCTGCACGATAATTCGAGACGCGATACGGAAGGCTCGAGATGCGGCAAGGTGATAGCGAGACGCGGTCGGATATCGAGTGTTGGCACGATGACTCGAGACGCAGCACGATGATCTCCGAGACACGGTACGGTGACTTCGGGACGCGGTACGGGATGCGTCTTGATGATTTCGATAAATCGGATATGGTCGATTCTCGATCGGCTGGCCGTCCGGCACTGTCCGATGAGCTAAAAACGTTGGAAAACACACCAATGGATCGATAGTCGCCACAAACTCGGTGGAAGGAGTTTGATAAGACTGATAACACCTAAGGCAAAAACCCGGTTTTTGGCTAAGGCAAAGATAGACTCATTTTAAGAGAATATGCTGGTTTATTGATAAAAAGTTCTAATGATGCACGGCTGCATAGAGAGGCCTTATAAAGGGAGCCGACGCAGCTTTGCTTTTCTAAGGGACTTGAAAAAGATTACAACGGTAATAAGAAATAAATGGCAGAACATATTCCCGAAAAACAAATAGAATTAAAACAAAAAGGAAACTCATTAGTCCGCGTATAATCATATTGAAATGCTTACCTTATTTGGTGGCTTGGCAATGATGGCATGAACTTGGACTAATACGTTTGTGAGTCCATGAACCTCCATCTGACTTAGAAGTCCTTCGGTAGCCCGATTGAAGTGTTCGGTTATGGTCCTTTGGCCCGATCTGGTCCGCGGTCGATGATTCATTGTCGGAATGTTCGGTGGCCTTATGATCATCCCGAATGAGTCCGGTTGTGGGATCTCATCATCCTCTCCCCCTTGTGAAGGTTCTGACCTCATAACAGCATCACCTCCATCATAAGGAAGTAAGTCAGACACATTCAAAGTTGGGGAAACTTCATACTCAACTTGGAGGTCTAGTTGGTAGGCGTTCTCGTTGATTCTCTTGAGGACTTTGAACGGTCATGCGCCACGGTGAGCTAGTTTGGACTTCCTCTCCTTTTCAAACCGGTCTTTGTGTAGATGCAACCACACCAAATCTCCTGGTTCAAAATGAACCTCTTTGCGGCCCTTGTCTTTTTAGCCTTAATCTTCTCATTCCTCTGCTCAATCTGTGCGCGTACTTTGGCATATGTCTTCTTCACGAACTCTACTTTGGTCACACCATCCTGACTCAGCTGCTCTTCCGCTGGCAGGTGCACTAAGTCTAGAGGTACCTGCGGCTTAAAACCATACACAATCTCAAATAGCGAGAGCTTATTAGTAGAGTGGGTAGCCCGGTTATAAGTAAATTCAACATAAAGAATGCAATCAAGCCAATTCTTGTCATTGTTACCGATGGTGGCCCTTAATAGGGTGGTTAATGTCCTGTTGACAACCTTGGTCTAGGGGTGGCATGACGTGAACAACAGCTTGGTCCCCAACTTCTTTCACAGTGTACGCCAGAAGTGTCCTAGGAACTTTGGATCCCTATCTGACACGATGGTCTGTGGCAGTCCGTGCAGGCGCACAACCTCTTTGAAGAACAGGTCAGCAATCTAGGATACATCATTAGGCTTGCTGCATGGCACACAGTGAGCCATCTTTGAAAATCAATCGACCACAACGACCACAGAGTCCTTGTGTTTGACCACAGGTGAACCTAAGATAAAATCCATAGATACATCCACCCAAGGCATGTTAGGAATAGGCAAAGGTAAATAGAGACCGTGGGGATGTGACCTGGACTTGGAATTTAGGCAGGTCGTGCATTTAGAGCAGAAACGCTCCACATCTCTCTTAAGGTGAGGCCAGAAGAAATGCTCGGTGAGGATGCTTTTACTTTTGGCAACTCCAAAATGTCCCATCAGGCCTCCTCCGTGGGCTTCTCCTACGATCAACTCTCTCATTGAGCTCCTTGGAATGCACAGACGATTGTCCCTGAAAAGAAATCCATTATGCAAGTAATATGGTCCAAAAGTCCCTCGGCCACATTGTCTGAAAAGGTCTCCAAAGTTGGGGTCCTGCTTGTACAGCTCCTTGAGATGATCACCCATGATTTTCGCCTCCATTGTTGTGATAAGTGCATGGCACTGGGACAGAGCATCTGCTACAATGTTCTCCTTCCCCTCCTCGTATTTGATGACATACGGAAAGGTCTCAATGAACTCCAACCACCTGGCATGCCTCTTCTTCAGCGTGGTTTGTCTTCTCAGGTACTTCAAGGTCTCATTGTCGGTATGTATCACGAACTCCTTGGACAAAAGATAGTACTTCCAAGTTTCTAAGTACCGGACAAGTCCATATAGCTCCTGGTTATAGGTAGGATGATTTAGGGCTGCTCCAGTCAGCTTCTAAGTGAAGTAGGCTACTGGTTTGCCTCCTGTTGGGGTCAAAACCCACATTTCCGGAATTAAGGATTAAAATAGTAGAATATCGGAAAAGAGTTTTCATATTTAGATATGAATTCGCAGAAAGTAAGAAAACTGTCTTTCGAGAGTTTTTCCGAGGAATCGATGAACTCGCAGTTCATCAAACACAGGATGATCGGCTGGAATAAATAAGACAGCCAGCTCAGAATCAAGACCTTCCAGTGATACCAAGCTGACTANTTCACTTCTTGAACGATTCTTCCGATAAACCGACGAAAGTTACGATTTTTCGAGTGAAAGGCAATCAACCCAGCTTGGAAAACAGGCAGCTCAGTGTTTTGGTAGCCAATCCTACCGAGCTGGTCAGCACACACGAACTGGATGCATGTTTTGCCAAGCACTTGCCACAAAACGTCGATCTAATCAGCACAGAGCGGTCAGGATATGTGTTCAATGATCGAGGTGTATCTTCCAAACCACAAGGCGTTTGAACATGCAACCAATTGGAAAATGTTCTCAACTCAGTAATGAATCTTCCACAAGAAGAATCAGTTCAAACGGAGTTCATACGAGAACGTTATGCCATCCACAAATTGGGAGTTGTAGTCCAGCTCGATACAGAAGCTTGGAGCAGTTGGCAGGGTGTTTCCTTCACCAATTCTACCGAGCTGGACGACATATGCCAGTCAGCTCGGGAAAGTCCACCCTCCTGGCTACCGAGCTGGTCGACACCCTTCAGCATACTGACCTGGACGCATCCCACGACTTATCGGAAGATCTCCTCTCATCCTGTATACCGAGCTGGACGACACCATCGACCTGGAAGCAAGCCAGTTCAGCATTTCCTGCACCCAGGCTACCGAGCTGGACGTTCAGCATGCTGAATGCTGTCCAGCTCGGTAGGAATTGCTGACCGAGCTGGCTGACACTTTTCGTTTCATTTCGTTTCGCTTCTTTCTTCGTCTTCATGGCCTCTTCGTAAAAACATACCGATGTTTTCGTAAGTTTTTCGAAACATCGCGATATTTCGTCTTTCAAATAAACCGGAGAAAACCACTAGACGTGGAATATAATTGGACCGAGCTAGAAAGATGGACCGACAAGGGCTGGAACCGACTTATCGAAGCTTCTAGAAGCTTCCTCGAAGATTTATGGAAAAATCATCGGAAAAAGGAAAAGACCTTTATGTCCCACATCGAAACTTAGGCTGTTTAAGACTTAGGTTGTCTTAGTATAAATAGGGATCGATCCCTACCTCTTGTAAGAGATTTTAAGATGTTTTACGCATTCAATACGATATAGCAATAAAAGTTCGTTCTCTTTTTGACCTAGTTTTGTTTTTCGATATTTCTCTCTACTTTCTGCTTTCTCTCGCAAGATTCTCGGATCCTCACATTAACTTTACGAAAATACATTGAGGTGGATTCCGGTTCCCACAATTTGCCGTTAGAAGGAGGGGACACGAGAAATCTTTACTCTTGAAAGCAAAAACCCTAGGTCGAAACCTCGAAACCATTGCGGGAGACGAACCCCTTGTATCTACTCAGCATCTAGAGGGAGATGTAACATATGCAACCACTATTGCTCAGCTTCGATCCTCTGTGCTGGATCTTGAGAAGAAGAATCAGGAACACGAAAAGCTTTCGGAAACCCTGACTCAGCAGATCGAAGACCTCAAGAAGGAAAAGGAATCCAGGGCTACTCGTTTGAGATAGCGCCTCGATTTTGCTACTCCAGGAGGATCAGGAGCTTCAAGGCGTGATCCATGAGGAAGTTCTTTCAGAACACCATCTTCTCGCAGGATCAACCCTACTACTGCGACTCTGTTGCATCGCCCCTCGGAAACATCAACCATCAACAATGAAACAGGCACTGAGGGAAACCCTAATTCCAATGGTAAAACCAATAATACTCGACCTGAGGATGTGGTAGATCTCTCAGACCGTGAGGACGATCTACCTGAGGAAGAACTTACTATCCTACGTGAGCAAGAATAGACTCTTCGAGGACATGATGATGATTTTCACCGAGCAGTCGGAGAAAGCAAACTGGAAGAGTTACGCAGGCAGCTGGTCGAAACTGTCGATGAGATGAAAAGGGTAAAATCCCAAGTCCATCGAGAAACTAGCGACGCCGCTGAAATCGAACGTGTTCTCGAAGAGGCTCAGAGCTCCTTTCACGGACCGAATCACCAAAACCAGGATTTCGGATCCCGGAAAGATGAATATCCGACCCTACAATGGAACAACTGACCCCAAGGCTCACTTAACATCCATGGGGGCGTTCAAGGTTCAAAAGGGAAGAAGAGGATGCAGGTTACTGCCTCCTGTTTGTTGAGAACCTGAAAGACGATGCTCTCTAGTGGTTCTCAGAGCTCGAAAAGAACTCCATCGATAAATTCTCACAGTTTTCTAAGGAGTTCCTTAAGCAGTACTCCATGTACATGAACCAAGAAACCTCCGAAGCTAATCTCTGGACGATCTTCCAAGGCCAGAACGAAACCTTGAAAAATTTCATGGATCGATTCAAAGCCGTAGTCTCAAAGATCGACGGAGTAAGTGACATATATGCACTTGAGGCACTCAAAAGGTCGCTGTGGTATGAGTCTTGTTTCCGAGAGGAGATGACACTCAATCCCCCACCGACAATCCAGGATGCTCTTCATCGAGCTTCAGGATTCATCAAGCTCGAAGAAGACATTCAAGCAAATGAACGAAAACATCGAGCAAAGCCATCTACCAAGAACGCACCACCAGCTCCCAGCGCCTCAACAAGCAAGAAAGGGAGCTCATATGTAAAATTCGAATCGAAAGGTGGAGCTCACAAATACCAAGTGGCACCAGGATCGTCCCAAGATGGACAATCGAAACCACAGTGGGGAACTGGATGAGGAAAGAATCCAAACGCCAGAACTCGCAACAGCTCCACTTACGATGAGAAGGCCTACTGTGATCATTACAAGGCATATGGCCATTCAACTTTGAATTGCCGAACCTTGGGATCCAAGCTAACTGAAAAACTCCTCAATGAGGAGCTCGGGGATATAACCAAACTCCTTGTGATGGAAACACACGAGGAATCTGATCACCAGCAAGAGGAAACCGCAGACGAGCAACCTGATCAGGCTCCAGAAGGACCTCCTCCGGAAACTCCAAAGCGTGGAAGGAAAAACGAGGAACCTGCTGGGGAAAATAACAGCAGGAAGGTTTACATGATCATGGGTGGAGCTCAATACTGCCCAGACACTATTTCTGCCCTCAAGCTCTATCCAAGACAAGTATAAACTGCTAAAAACTGGCCACAACCCGCTCCCCGCGACAACTTCCAAATCACATTCGAAGAGGAAGACGCAACTGAAATCCAGCATCCCCACAATGATCCACTCGTGGTTCAGCTGGCAATCAGCAACATCAATGTTGCTAGAGTCATAATCGACACTGGAAGTTCAGTCGATGTCATCTTCCGAGATACTCTTCGAAGAATTGATGTCGATTTCTCTGAGATCGAGCCTACACTGAAACTTTTGACAGGTTTCACAGGCGAGACTACCATAACCTTTGGGAACATCCGACTCCCTGTCCAAGCAGGAGGAGTAACCAAGGTCGTAAAATTTGTGGTAGCTGATCATCCAACTATCTACAATGTTATTATGGGGATACCTTGGATAAACTCCATGCAAGCCATCCCCTCAACATACCACCTATGCCTGAAATTCCCCACGAAATCAGGTAGAAAAACGGTTTGGGGAAGCCAAAGGGAATCCCAAGTTTGTTTCTTAGCTGAACCAAATCTCTGAGGAAGCCCCCCACCAAGCGAAAGAAAACAAAGGTGACCAAATCTCTGAGGAAGCCCCCACCAAGCGAAAGAAAACAAAGCTGACCAAATAGGCTTCTGTCCAAGAAACTCCTAAGGAAGTTTCCGAAAAAGGGACTCAACAAAAAGCTCTCGCAACTGAACACAAATTCAGGAAGCCAGATCTTCCGAGGCTTCAAATGATGCACCTAAGCAATCCCAAACTCAGGATATTCAGACTTAGTCTTCATCCTATCTCTAAAAATAAAGACCAGCGCCATGACTTCGAGTTTAAGACTTCGAACAACTCGAAAGCCTTACCGCTAAAAAAAAAAAAAAAACAGATCCAAAACAAACTGAACTACGAGACGGCTTGATCCTCGACAAGAGGTACGTAGGCAACCGACCTTCGGTGCAGCTGTCCCCCCAAAACAAAAAAAAGGGGGGGAGTGGGAGTGTATATACACTCATCGCTCATCCATGCTACCACTTAGAGTTTCGAGAATCCGAAAAATCGAAAACTTTGGCATCTAAAGGAGTCAACAAGGTCCGAATTCTGAATGCAACGAGTTCCAAACTTCGGAGAATTTTTGAGTTTTTACGATAGTTCCGAACTCTAAAGGATTCAAAGAGTCCAGGGATAAAGACTGTCTTTACTAGCGAGTTTCGGAGGAAGAGCTCTTTTGACAGGGTGGCTCGTCGCAGCTTTGGGGTAAAACAAAAACTATCAAGTTACTTTTGTTAATATCCTGGCTTTATCGACTAACTTTTCCCTGTTTTCTCAGCTCCTTGCCCATATCACAGATATGGCGAGTGGCTATGAAGTGGAAAGCGTGTAACGGATGGAGCGACCGGAAGAATCGAAGAGGATTGCTGACGAGAATGCTGCAGAAGCTAATCGCCTGAGAGATGAGCTTGAAACAGCCAAAGCTGCTCATGCCGAGGAGCTTGATCGTGTAAGAGCTGAGCTTCTCGAGGAGAAGAAAGTGCATGATCGCAAGATGCGCAAGACTGCGGTTCAGGACGCTTATGAATGGTCATGGTGAACCAGATTGAGGAGGCTCGTGAAGAGCTAGTGCAAGCTGAGACAGTGAAATCCAACTTGGATTTATTCGCCATGCTCGATCGCGGAGATGAGGCTGAGATCGCATATTACAAAAGGATTGTCCATGAAGGGAGAGCTAGGTTGATTGACACGAAGGTCAATTTTGAGCGTGCGATGTCGACGGTAAAGGATTACCAGGTTGCCACTCCCCTGGCTCAGTCGCTTGTTCCAGTATTTAAAGATGACTCAATGAGGAGAGCTGCTAGTGAGGTTGGAGTCTCCGACTTGTCGGGGTCGAATGTTAGCAACCCGGATTTTGCAGAATTTGTTTCCCGAGTTGGATCTGAGGATTGCGACTAGAGGAAATTTCTAACTTGTAATTTGTTGGCTTCTAGCCTTTATTTTGAGACTCGATTATGTATGTCCTTTGTGTGGGCTTGTTTATTTGGCCGGGTGTTCTCCTGATGGTTCTATTGAACCTTCTATGTTATCATGCAATTTACTATTTTCTTATGCATGCTTTTGATGTTGGCTCGTTTCTTGTTAGAGCATGATAGGATTTTGATTGCTTACTAGAGTCTTTCGAAGTTTTTACTCAGTCATGTTTCCGTAGCGTTTTGAGATGCTTACAAGCGTTGTAGAAGTTGTGATGTATTTAGTGTTGATACTTTGTCAGCAGAGACCTGTCATGCCTTTATTAGACGAGAGTATGACTGCTTTTAGCATAAGATGTTGATGACGTTGTGCCATCGTTGCTTAGATGAATTTTAGCTGGGCTTACGATAGGTTAGTGTTTCGGAAACTAAGCTGTACGTTCGTCTGGTTTTAAGGGTTACGCTATTTCGACTTACTCCATTTTTCGACTTTTTGAAATACTTTAATATCTCGTCTAGTGGTATGCTAGATTGTGTTTCTGAGATGCTGAAGACCAGTGTGCCAAGTTGGGCGTTTACTGGGTTAATGAATTTGCAATAAGGATTAAGGCAGTGCGAGTCTTTACTTGCTGGCATGCCCCTCTCAAAGTCAAACCTAAGAACATCGTCTAGGATATACCTCTCGGATGTTGGGATAGGATATACCTAACCTGATCTATATAGCGCACTGTTATATGTCCGTGTACGGACGCTACTGAACCTCACCTCCATAGAGAAGGTTTGTTGGATATGATTTTTGTCCATTGGGGCCTGCAATGGTCGCAAGTTTGTTTAGTGAAACTGGTTTCTTATTGCGTTGGATAGGTATTTTAAGCTTATAGATGTTGGAGACCTTGTAGACGTGTTCGGAGAAACGTCAAGTCTGACAAGTTTAGTTATCGAGATTGATCCGAGAGTTTGTCATAGGTATCTGTCTGGAGAACAAGAAATTGGAAGTCCTTTATTGCTTGGAGTTCGGAACTTTTAACTTGAAGCTTAGAACTTTTCTGAAAGCCTAGAACTTCTTTGGACTCTTTGAATCCTTTAGAGCTCGGAAGTATCGTAAAAACTAAAAACTTCTTCTAAATTCGGAACTCTTTGCATTCAGAATTCGGAACTTGTTGACTCCTTTAGATTGAAATTCCAAAGTTTTCGATTTTTCGGACTCTCGAAATTATAAGTGGTAGCATAAATGAGTAATGAGTGTGTATACACTCCCACTCCCCCCCCCCTTTTTTTTGTTTTGGGGTGGGGGGACAGCTGCACCAAAGGTTGGTTGCCTACATATCTATTTTCGAGGATCAAGCCATCTCGTAGTTCAATTTGTTTCGGATTCGTTTTTTTTTTCTTTTGTGGTAAGACTTTCGAGTTGTTCGATGTTTTAAACTCGAAGTAATGGCCCTGGTTTTTGTTTTTGTAGATGGGATGAAGACTAAGTCTCCATATTATGAGCTTGGGATTGCTCAGGTGCATCCTTTGATGCCTTTGGATCAGGCTCGGAAGTTCCAGCTTCCTGACTCGGTGGTGCAGTTGCAGAAACTTCCTTGGGAGCCTGTTTGGTTAGCTTCGTTTGCTTCTGTTTGATGGTAGTTTCCTCAGAGATTTGAAGTTTCTGGAATTCGTGTTCAGCTAAGAAACAAACTCAAGATTCCTTTTGGCTTCCCCAAACGGTTTTTATGCCTGACTTTGTTGGGAATTTCAAGCACAGGTGATATGTCGAGGGGATGGCTCGCATGGAGTTTATCCAAGATATCCCCATGATGACATTATAGATAGTTGGATGGTCAGCTACCACAAAGTTCACGACCTTGGTTACTCCTCCTGCCTGGACAGGGAGTCGGGATATTCCCTAAGGTCATGGTAGTTTCACCTGTGAAACCTGTCAATGGTTTTGGTGTAGGCTCGATTTCGGAGAAATCGACATCCATTCTTCGGAGAGTGTCTCGGAAGATGACATCGACTGAACTCCTAGTGTCGATTAGGACTCTAGCCACGTTGATGTCGCTTATCACCAGCTGAACCACGAGTGGATCGTTATGAGGATGCTGGATTTTGGTAGCGTCTTCCTCTTCGAATGTGATATGGAAGTCGTCGCGGGGAGCAGGTTGCGGCCAGTTTTTAGCAGTTTCTCTCTGTCTTTGATAGTCCTTGAGGGTAAAAATGGTGTCTGGGCAATACTGAGATCCACCCATGATCGTGTAAACCTTTCTGCGGCTGTTTGCCCCAGCAGGTTCCTTGTTTTTCATTCCACGCTTCGGAGCTTCCGGAGGAGGTCCTTCTGGAGCCTGATCGGATTGCTCATCTGCGGTTTCCTCTTGCTGATAGGATTCCTCATGTGTTTCCATCACAAGAATTTTTGCTATATCCCCGAGCTCCCCAGCTATGAGCTTTTCAGTCAGCTTAGTTCCTAAGGTTCGGCAATTCAGAGTTGAATGGCCGTACGCCTTGTGATGATCACAGTAGGCTTTCTCGTCATAGGTGGAGCTATTACGAGTCCTGGCGATTGGATTTTTTCCCCGTCCAGCTCCCCACTGTGGTTTGGATGGTCCATCTTGGGACGATCCTGGTGCCACTTGATAATTGTGAGCTCCGCCTTTTGATTCAAATTTTACGTACGAGCTCCCTTTCTTGCCTGTTGAGGCACTAGGAGCTGGTGGCGTGTTTTTGCTAGACGGTTTTGCTCGATGTTTTCGTTCGTTTGCTCGATGTTTTCGTTCGTTTGCTCGAATATCTTCTTCGAGCTTGATCAATCCTGAAGCTCGATGAAGAGCATCCTGGATTGTAGGTGGGGGATTGAGTGTCATCTCCTCCCGGAAACAAGACTCGTACCACAACGACCTTTTAAGTGCCTCGAGTGCAGCTCTATCACTTACTCCGTCGATCTTTGAGACTACGACTTTGAATCGATCCATGAAATTTTTCAAGGTTTCGTTCTGGCCTTGGGATATCGCCCAGAGATCAGCATCGGAGGTTGCTTGGTTCATGTACATAGAGTACTGCTTAAGGAATGCCTTAGCCAACTGTGAGAAGTTGTCAATGGAGTTCCTTTCGAGCTTTGAGAACCACTTGAGAGCATCATCCTTGAGGTTCTCGACAAACAGGAGGCAGTAACCTGCGTCCTCTTGCTCCTTCTTGAACCTCGCACGCCCCAAGGCTATCCTAAAGGATGTTAAGTGAGTCTTGGGGTCAATTGTTATATTGTAGGGTCGGATATTCATCTTTCCGGGATCCGAAAGCCTTGTTTTTGTGATTCGGTCCGTGAAAGGAGTTCTCTGAGCCTCTTCGAGAACACGTTCGATTTCGGGGGCATCACTAGTTGCTCGATGGACTTGGGATTTAAACTTTTTCATCTCATCGGCAGTTTGGACCAGCTGTCTGCGTAACTCTTCTAGTTCGCTTTCTCCGACTACCCGCTGGAAATCATCATCATGTGCTCGAAGAGCCTCTTCTCGTACTTGTAACATAGCGAGTTCTTCGTCAGTTAGATCATCCTCACGGTCTGAGAGATCTACCGCATCCTCAGGTTGAGTGCTATTGTTTTGACCTTCGGAATTAGGGTTTCCCTCAGCGCGTGTTTCATTGTTGGTGGTTGATGTGTCTGAGGGGAAATGCAACACAATTGCAGTAGTAGGTCTGATCCTACGAGAAGATGGTGTTCGGAAAGAACTTCATCGTCACGCCTCAAAGCCCCTGATCCTATTGGAGTAGCGACATTGAGATGCTTTCTCAAAAGAGAAGCTCTGGATTCCTTTTTCTTCCGGAGATCTTCGATTTGTTGAGTAAGGGTTTCCAAAAGCTTTTCGTGTTCCTGATTTTTCTTCTCAAGAGCCAGCACATAGTATTGAAGCTGAGCTGTAGTAGCTACATCCATTCCATCTATATCTGGACGTTGAGTGGATGATGGGGGTTGGTCTCCAGCCATAGTTTCGAGGTTCGACCTAGGGTTTTCGCTTTCGAGAGTAATGATTTCTCGTATACCCTCCTTCTAGCGCCAAATTGTGGGAACCGGAATTCACTTTAATGTATTTTCGTAAAGTTAATGTGAGGATCCGAGAATCTTGCGAGAGAAAACGAAAAGTAAAGAGGAAGATCGAAAAAGGAAATTAGGTCAAAAAGAGAACGAACTTTTATTGCTAAATTTCGTATGAGTAATGAATTGTGAATGTATTGAATGTGTTACAAGATGTAAAATCGATCCTTGTTTATACTAAGACATCCTAAGTCCTAAACAGCCTAAGTTTCGATGTGGGACAAAATTCTCTTTCTTTTTCCGACGAGTTTTCCATAAATCTTTGAATAAGCTTCTAGAACCTTCCATAAGTCGGTTTCAGCCCTTGTCGGTCCTTCCTTCCAGCTCGGCCCAATTCTACCCTTCGTCTTTTGGTTCAGTGGTTTTCTCCGGTTTGTTTTAAGTTAACATTTTTGTTGTCTTCGATAGATGAAACATCGCGATGTTTTGAGAAACTTACGAAAACATCAGTATGCTTACGAAAAGACCCTGAAGACGAAGAACGAAGCGAAATGAGACGGAGTGGAAGATGACAGCCAGCTCGGTCTTCCTTGGTGACAGAAAAAACCGAGCTGGCTACTTCCAATCCCATGATGCATCCAGCTCGGTATCCAGGATGGGAGGAGATCTTCCGATGACTCCTGAGATGCATCCAGCTCAGCATACTGAAAGATGGCAGCCAGCTCGGTATCCAGAGGGAAATATGTGACCGAGCTGACTGCATCATGACAGCCAGCTCGCTATCCTGTCTGAAGGAAAGACCGAGCTAACTGCTCCATGCCATCTGTTACCGAGCTGGCCGCAACGCCTAACTTGTGGATGGCATGACTCCCTCGTATAAACTCCGTTTGATCTGATTCTTCTTCCCGGAGTTTCATAATTGAGTTGAGAACATCCTCCAAGTGTTTTCATGTGCATAAGCCTTGATAAACCTCGATCATTGAACGTATGTCCTTTTCAGCTCGGAACTCTCGGAAAGTGACAGCCTCGGTTTTCAGGAAGGGGAGGATGAAACCAGCTGACTGCATCATGACAGCCAGCTCGTTATCAAGGAGGGAGGATGATACCGATCTGACTGCATCATGACAGCCAGCTCGGTATCATGGTACTGAGCTGACTGCTCCGTTCTGTCCAGATTGACGTTCTGTGGTACATGCTTGGCAAGATATGCAACCAGCTCGGTATGACAGTCAGCTCGGTATCATTGGTGGCCCAAAATAACGAGGTGGCTGTCCTCCATGCTTGGTTGATTGCCTTTTACTAGAGGAATCGTTCAAAGGACGAAAGGATCAGACGAACACGTCGAAAGGATGCAGCCAGCTCGGTATCATGGGCAGGTCTTGATACCGACCTAGCTTTCTTGTTTCGTCCAGCCGATCGTCCTTTGTTCGATGAATCGCGACTTTCATCGGTTTTTTGGAGGAATCGTTCAAAGGACGAAAGGATTAGCCAAACATGATGAAGAGATGAAGCCAGCTCGGTATCATGGGATAGCTCGCAATGAATTGATCCAAGGGATCCCCATTGATGCAAATCCGCAAATTGAATCAAGTCCAGCAGCCCTGGTCAAGACCTTTCCAACCATGCGGTCAAGGCCAATAATACGATCAGGTGCAAGGACACTTCAAGAGAACTTCAATGAAGCCGTGGCAAACCTGATCGTTGACAAGGAGGTCGATGACCTGACCGAAGATTAACTCAGATGAGTATTTCTAAGGTCAAGAAACCTAGCCGAACTGAGTAGGAGGACTATCTGGACGCGGTCAGTGATCATCGAGATGCGGGCATAAATCATTGGGACACGGACAAAGACTATCGGGACGCAACTAAGGGTCATCGAGATGCGAGGGAGCTCTATCGAGAAGCAGGGGATGATCACCGAGACACGGAAAACCAACATTGAGACGTGGAGACCAAGTCTCGAGACGCGGGAAGGTTTCATCGAGACGCGGGAGATTAAAACATCGATCAAATCTGTTATCGGGATGCGGCAACCAACGACCGTGATGCGATCGAGCCAAACACCGGGCCAAGTTCAGACTGAGTCATGGGAGCAGAAAACATCAGGCCACACGAGCCACACATCGGGCCAACTACCGAGCGAACCCACTACCGGTCCACGAATTCAACGAAACGCGCTACCATCTGGCCAAAACCATTACTTCCCGACCCAAACTTAAATTCAACCGGGCCAAACCAGTTTCTCACTGAGCAAAACATTAAACAAAATCATTCACATGATTTGGACCGACCAAGGGACACGCACACTTCGCACGGACTTACCTTATTTAGCATCACACGAGCATGACCACAAATCCACCTTTCCGACCAGATTCACTCCATCACCACCCGACCATCTCGCCTCGGTAAGACAGGTAATTTCTTCTCTTTTAATTATTTGATTGACTGACATTTCGCACATTTCAAACTTTGATTTATTTTCTAAAGACAAGTGTTAGCCTCGTTTGATTTATTTCGTAGAAGTAAGGCATTTCGTTCGCCATTTCCTTAGCTAAGTAATAAATTGTAATCTGATTCAAAGACCCCTCGAGGGGTATAGCTGATGGACACTATATAAATCCCACTGCAGCCTTGTATTTTTTTACACCTTTTGATAATAAAAACTCGAACTTTCTTCTAAAGAAAAATCTTAAGCACTTCGTGCCTTAGAGAAATCACGGTCCTTTCCATCCAATCGTGTGGCGACCAACACTTCCACCTTTCACTCGTACCATCTCCCGTTTCCATCGACCATTTCTTAAGGCTAACCCGCAGGAGCCGTACGGCCGGCGATAGTCCCCATCACCCCAACTGCAGACCTCCGGTCCGAACATTGCGTTACCCATGATGACATTATAGATGGCTGGATGGTAAGCCACTACGAAGTTGACAACTTTGGTAAGTCTTCCTGCCTGGATAGAGAGTCGGATGTTTCATAAATTCATGGTAGTTTCTCCCGTAAATCCTGATAGATGTTTTGGAATGGGCTTGATTTCAGAGAAATCGACATTCATTCTTCATAGAGTTTCTCAGAAGATATCGTTGACCGAACTCCCCATGTCGATTAAGATCCTAGCAATGTCGATATCACTTATCACGAGTGGATCATTGTGTGGGTGATGAATTTTGGCTGCATCCTCTGCCTCGAAAGTGACCTGGAAGTTAACACGAGGTGCAGGTTACGGCCTGTTTGTGCTGGTTTCTGCCTGGCATTGGTAAGCTTTGATGGCAGAAATCGTATCTGGACAATACTGTGACCCGCCCATGATCATGTGAACCTTTTGCCGGCTGTTTTGTCCAACAGGTTTATCGTTTCTTCTCCCGCATTTAGGAGTTTCCGAGTTAGGTCTCTCTGGAGTCTGACCGGGTTCTTCCTCAGCGGTTTCTTCTTCTTGTTCGCTTCCCTTGTGGGCTTCCATCACGAGAAGCTTGGCTGTGTCACCAAGTTCTCCAGCTAGGAGCTCTTCCGCCAGTATCGCTCCGTGAGTGCGGCAATTCAAGGTCGAATATCTGTGTGCCTTGTGATGTTCTCAATAGCCGTTCTCATCATAAGTGGAGTTGTTACGAGTCAAGTTACTTGGGTTCTTTCCTCGTACAGCTCCTGATTGTGGTATGGGCGATCCGCCAGGGGATGGCCCCGTTCCCACTTGGTAGTTGTGAGCTCCGCGCTTCGTTTCAAAATTTACGTATGGGTTTCCTTTCTTACCTATTGAGGTGTTGGAAACCGAAGGTGTGCTCTTGCTTGAAGGCTTAGATCGGAGCTTGCGTTCATTTGCTCGGAAATCCTCCTCGAGTTTAATGATGCCTGAAGCACGATGGAGAGCATCTTGGATGTTTGGTGGTGTATTAAGCGTCATTTCCTCTGGGAAACACGTATCGTACCATAACAATCTCTTAAGCGCCTCAAGTGTAGCTATGTCGCTGACTCCATCGATTTTTTAGACTTCAGCTTTGAATCGCTCCATGAAGTTCTCCAAAGATTCGTCCTAGCCTTAGGCGATCGTCCAAAGATCGGCATCCGAGGTGTCATGGTTTATGAACATCGAATACTGCTTGAAGAACGCCTTGGAGAGCTGCTAGAAGCTGTCGATGGAATCCCTCTTAATTTTCGAGAACCACTCTAGGGTATCGCCTTTGAGGCTTTCGACGAATAAGAGGCAGTATCCTGCATCTTTTTCATTTTTCTTGAATATTGCATTCCCCATGCCTATCCTAAAGGATGTTACGTGTGCCTTATGATCGGTAGTCCCATCATAGGGTCGAATTTTCACCTTCCCTGGATCTGAAAGCTTTGTTGCAGTGATACGGTCCGTAAATGGCGTGTTTTGAGGCTCTTCGAGAACATGATCGATCTCTGGTGCGGCTCTTGTTGCCCGATGAACTTGAGATTTGACCATCCTCATCTCATCGGCAGCTTGATCGAGTCTTTTTCGCAATTCATCGATCTCGCTTCTTCTGGTATGTTCCTAGAGATCGTCTTCGTGTGACCTCCGAGCTTCGTCTTCTCGCTCTTGCAAGATAGTGAGCTCTTCTTCTGTCAGGTCGTTCTCACGATCTGTGAGATTTTCTTTGCCCTCAGGCTGATATCATTAGGTTGATCATTGGTCAAACCATTTTCCTCAGTGCGTGGAGCATTGGTAAGGGTACTTGCGGAAGTTGCGTTCCCAGATTGTCAAATCGGGGGTGGACTAGTAGGGTTGATCCTGCGCGTCGACGGAGTTTATTCCATGTTGCATCGCAGATCACGCCTTAGGGATCCTTGACTTATCGGGGTCAGAAAGTCGAGATGCCTTCCTCGAAGAGAATTGGCTCTGTACTCAGTTTCCTTACAAAGGTTCTCCATCTGTTAAGTCAAGGAATCGTTGAGCTTCCCTTGGTCCTCGCTTTTCTTTTGTAGGGCTTTGAGAGACGATCGAAGTTGCGCGATTAGGGTTGCGGTATTCTCCTCTTGATCTCCTGCTCCGGACGAATTTAGTTTCATCGGGATTTCTCCTTCAGCTGCCAGGAGGTTCGATCTAGGGTTATGTTTTCAAGAGTAAAGATTTCTCGTACACCCTCTTTCTAGCGCCAAATTGTGGGAACTGCAATTCACCTCAATGTATTTGTGGAAAGTTAATGATGTGAGGAACCGAGAATCTTGGGAGAGAAAACGAAAATAAGGAAAAGAACGGAGAAGGAAACTAGGGCAAAAACAGAAAAGGAAACAAGAGATCACAAAGAGAATATTATTGCTTTTTTTTTGCAAAGTTTGTAAAGCGTTGCAAGATGTATGAGACAAGAGTCAAGCTCAATCTATATTTATACAAGACAACTTATGTCCTAGACAGCTAAAGTGTCGATGCGGGAACTTGCGTCTTTTCCTTTTTCCACCATCTTTCCATTAAATCCTCGGGAGTCTTCCAGAATATTCGATAAGTCCGTTTGGCCCATGTCGGTTCTTCCTTTCAACTCAGCCCAATTTTATGTTTTGTCTTCTGGTTAAGCGGTTTTCTTCGGTTTGTATTAAGTTAACGTTTTATTTTTTTATAGAAAAAACGTTACGATGCTTCGAGAAGTTTTTGAAAACATCGATAAGTTCGCAGAAAACTCACGAAGACGAAAAACGAGACAAGATAAGACAAGATGCAGGATCACGTCCAGTTCGGAACTTCTTGATGACTGAAAGTGTCGAGCTGGTCACTCTACCCCCTATCCTGCATCCATCGCTGAATGCATCCAGCTCGGCATTTTGGGAGATGGAAGTCAGGTCGGCATCCAGGAAGGGAAAACCTCTCAGAGAAAAGGATGAACAGCTCGGCATTCCGAGGGATGTCAGTCAGCTCTGCATTTTGGCTGAGAAAAATGTCAGGCTGGTCAGCTCCATCTTTTCCGCCGAGATGATCATCTCCTGTTTCGAAGAATCACGACTTTTATCAATTTTTCGGAAAAACCTCTCGGAAATCAGGATGATCAGCTTGGCACTCCGAGGGATGTTAGCAAGCTCCATCTTTTCTGCTGAGCTGATTGTCTCCCGTTTCGAAGAATTGCGAATTTTATCAATTTTTTGGAAAAACCTCTCGGAAATCAGGACGATCAGCTCGGCATTCAGAGGCATGTCAGCCAACTCGGCATTTTTGGCTGATCAAAATGCCGAGCTGCTCAGGTCCATCTTTTCTGCCAAGCTGCCCAGCTCCATCTTTTCTGCCAAGCTGCCCAGCTCCATCTTTTCTGCCAAGCTGCCCAGCTCCATCTTTTCTGCAGAGCTAATTGTCTCCTCTTTCAAAGAATCGCGATTTTTATCAGTTTTTTGGAAAGACCTCTCAGAAAACAGGATGATCAGCTCGGCATTCTGTGGGATGTCAACCAGCTCCATCTTTTCTGTTGAGCTGATCGTCTCCCGTTTCGAAGAATTGCGACTTTTATCGGTTTTATCAGAAAAATCTCTCCAAAAGCAGTTTTCGTATACTTTTCGTAAAGTTATCGATAAAAACGGTTCAATCCGAACATCGATCTTTTCCCCAAAAATGTTCAAATTTGGAAATTTTGTTGAGGTCAAAACCCACATTTCCGGAATTAATGATTAAAATAATTGAATATCGAAAAAGAATTTCCATATTAAGATATGAGTTCGGAGATAGTTCACTTTGAACCATTCTATTGATAACTTTGCGAAGAAAGCATGAAATACTGACTTTCGAGAGTTTTTCCGATAAACCGATGAAGTCGCGATTCATCGAACAAAGGACGATCGGCTGGACGAAACAAGGACAGCCAGCTCGGTATCACGACCTGCTAGTGATACCGAGCTGACTGACATCTCTTCATCACGTTTGGCTGATCAGTTCGTCCTTTGAGCGATTCCTCCGATAAACCGATCAAAGTTACGATTTTTCGAGTAAAAGGCAATCAACCAAGCTTGTAGGACAGCCAGCTCGGTATTTTGGACAGCCAATCCTACCGAGCTGACTGACACACTGAGCTGGTTGCATGTCTTGTCAAGCATCTACCACAGATTGAGGACAGAGCAGTCAGCTCAGTACTAGTATATCGAGCTGGCTGTCATGATGCATTCAGCTCGGTATCATGCTCCCTATTTAATACCAAGCTGGACAACATGATGCATTGAGCTCGTTCCAATCCTTCCCTTCCTGGAAACCGAGCTGAATTCCAAGCTGAAGAGGACATGTGTACAATGATCGAGGTATATCTTCCAAACCACAAGGCTTTTGAATATGAACCCACTTGGAAGATGTTCTCAACTCAATTATGAAGCTCCTAGAGGAAAAATCAGATCAAACGGAGTTCATACGAAAAGTTATGCCATCCACAAGTTGGGAGTTGCAGTCCAAGTCGGTACGAGAAGCATGGAGCAGCCAGCTCGGTGTTTCCTTCACCCAGGCTACCGAGCTGGACGACTTATGTCAGTCAGCTCGGTAAAATCCACCCTCCTGGAATACCCTTCAGCATACCGAGCTGGATGCATCCCACGAATTATCGGAAGATCTCCTCTCATCCTGTATACCATGCTGGACGACATCATACCTGGAAGCAGCCAGCTCGGTACATTCTGTCCCCCAGGGTGACCGAGCTGGCCGACACCTTTTTTCGTCTCATTTTGCTTCGTTCTTCATCTTCAGGGTCTTGTCGTAAACATGCTGATGTTTTCGTAAGTTTCTTGAAACATCGCGATGTTTCGTCTATCGAAGACAACATACATGGTAACTTAAAACAAACCGGAGAGAACCACTGAACCAAAAGACGAGGGATAGAACTGAGCCGAGCTGGAAGGATGGACCGAGAAGGGCTGAAACCGACTTACGGAAGGTTCTAGAAGTTTTCTCGAAGATTTATGGAAAAGTCATCGGAAAAAGGAAAAGACCTTTATCCCACATCGAAACTTAAGCTGTTTAGGACTTATGATGTCTTAGTATAAATAAGGATCGATCTCTACCTCTTGTAACACATTGGAACATTCAAAACATTCAATACATTCGCAATACACAATTTAACAATAAAAGTTCGTTCTCTTTTCGACCTAATTTCCTTTTTCGATCTTTCTCTTTACTTTTCGTTTTCTCTCGCAAGATTTTCGGATCCTCACATCAACTTTCCAAAAATATATTGAGGTGAATTCCGGTTCCCACAATTTAGCGCTAGAAGGAGGAGGTACGAGAAATCTTTACTCTTGAAAGCAAAAACCCTGGGTCGAAACCTCGAACTATGGCTGGAGACGAACCCCTATCATCCACTCCACGACCAGATGGTGATGGAATGGATGCAGCTACTATAGCCCAGCTTCGATCCTCTGTGCTGGGTCTTGAGAAGAATAATCAGGAACACGAAAAGCTTTCAGAAACTCTGACTCAACAGGGCTTTTCTTTTGAGAAAGCGTCTCGATTTTGCTACTCCAGGAGGATCAGGAGCTTCGAGGCGTGATCCACGAGGAAGTTCTTTACGAACACCATCTTCTCGTAAGATCAACCCTACTGCTGCAACTCTCTTGCATCGCCCCTCGGAAACATCAACCATTAACAATGAAACACGCACTGAGGGAAACCCTAGTTCCGAAGATCAAAACAATAACGTTCAACCTAAGGATGTGGTAGATCTCTCAGATCGTGAAAACGATCTAACTGACAAAGAACTTGCTATCTTACGAGAGCAAGAAGAGACTCTTCGAGGACATGATGATGATTTTCACCGAGCAGTCGGAGAAAGCAAACTGGAATAGTTACAAAGACAGCTGGTAAAAACTGTCGATGAGATGAAAAGGGTTAAATCCCAAGTCCATCGAGGCTCAGAAAACTCATTTCACGGACCGAATCACCAAAACCAGGCTTTCGGATCCCGGAAAGATGAATATCCGACCCTACAATGGAACAACTGACCCCAAGGCTCACTTGACATCTTTTAGGATAGCCATGGGGCGTGTGAGGTTCAAAAATGTAGAAGAGAACGCAGGTTACTGCCTCCTGCTTGTTGAGAACCTCAAAGACGATGGTCTCAAGTGGTTCTCAAAGCTCGAAAAGAACTCCATCGACAACTTCTCACAATTGTCTAAGGCGTTCCTTAAGCAGTACTCGATGTACATGAACTAAGCATCCTCCAACGCTGATCTCTGGGCGATATCCAAAGGCCAGAACGAAACCTTGAAAATTTAATGGATCGATTAAAAGCCGTAGTCTCAAAGATCGACGGAATAAGTGACAGAGCTGCACTCGAGGCACTCAAAAGGTCGCTGTGTTATGAGTCTTGTTTCCGAGAGGAGATGACACTCAATCTCCCACCGACAATCCACGATGCTCTTCATCGAGCTTCAGGATTCATCAAGCTCGAAAAAGACATTCGGGCAAACGAACGAAAACATGGAGCAAAGCCATATGGCAAGAACACACCACCAGCCCCCAGTGCCTCAACAGGCAAGAAAGGGAGCTCGTATGTAAAATTCGAATCGAAAGGCGGAGCTCACAACTACCAAGTGGCACCGAGATCGTCTCAAGATGGACCATACAAACCGCAGTGGGGATCTGGACGAGGGAAGGATCAAAACTCCAGAACACGCAACAGCTCCACTTATAACGAGAAAGCCTATTGTGATCATCACAAGGCATATGGCCATTCAACTTTGAATTGCCAAACCTTGGGATCCAATCTAATTGAAAAACTCATAAATGGGGAGCTCGGGGATATAGAAAAACTTCTTGTGATGGAAACACACGAGTAATCCGACCAGCAAGAGGAAACCCCAGACGAGCAACCCGATCAGGCTCTAGAAGGACCTCCTCCGGAAACTCCAAAGCGTGGAAGGAAAAACAAGGAACCTGCTGGGGTAAATAACCGCAGGAATATTTAGATGATCATGGGTGGATCTCAATACTACCCAAACACCGTTTCTGCCCTCAAGGACTATCAAAGACAAGCAGAAACTGCCAAAAACTGGCCACAACCTGTTCCCCGCAACGACTTCCAAATCACATTAGAAGAGGAAGACGCAACTGAAATCCAGCATCCTCATAACGATCTACTCGTGGTTCAGCTGGCGATAAGCGACGTCAACGTCGCTAGAATCCTAATCGACACTGGGAGTTCAGTCGATGTCATCTTCTGCGACACTCTCCGAAGAATGGATGTTGATTTCTCCGAAATCGAGTCTACACCAAAACCTTTGATAGGTTTCACAGACGAAACTACCATGACTTTAGGGAACATCCGACTCTCCGTCTAAGCAGGAGGAGTAACTAATGTCGTAAACTTTGTGGTAGCTGACCATCCAGCATCTACAATGTCATCATGGGGATACCTTGGATAAACTCCATGTGAGCCATCCCCTCAACATACCACCTATGCTTGAAATTCCCCATGAAATCAGGCATAAAAACCGATTGGCGAAGCCAAAGGGAATCCCGAGTTTGTTTCTTAGAACACAAATTCCGGAAACTCCAAATCTCTGATGAAGCCCACACCAAACGGAAGAAAACGAAGCTGACAAAATAGGCTTCTGTCCAAGAAACTCCCAAGGAAGTTTCCGAAAAAAGGACT
>OVBI01001175.1:22668-40234 GCA_900406495.1 Sisymbrium altissimum | reverse complement strand
TATATATATATATATATATATATATATATATATATTTATTTATTTATTTTTAATTCTATTCAAAAAAACTGTTCACACTAGATTTTTCGAAAGTTTTTGCATGAAACTAACCCGATAAGCATGTGTACCGAGCTGGCTGTGAGAGTTGATGCTCATGTGCTGAATGCTGACTTTGGCCAGCATTTTTGTACCGAGCTGGACGGTAGGCAGCATGCTGACCGTCCAGCTCGGCCAAATTTCGGCTTGTAAGCTCTCTCCTTTGAAAACTGTAAGTGTTTCCGGAGATTTTTCATAAAAGTTTTTCCGAAAGACTGTTTGGAGATAAGTTTTTCGGAGTTTTAATAAAGTTTTTCCGGAAAAATGTTCAAGATAAGTTCTTCGTAATTAAAGTTTTCACGGAAAACTGTTCAAGATAAGTTTTTCCAAGAATTTTTCGTACGAAACCAACTTGCTAACCAAGTCTACCGAGCTGGCTGTCAGGAAGGAGCATTCATGTGCTCAATGCTGACCTTGGCAAGCAGTTTGTACCGAGCTGGACGGCAGGCAGCATGCTGACTGTCCACCTCGGCAAGTTTTGGCTTGTATGCTATCTCCTTCGAAGACACTAAATGTTTCCGGAGATGTTCCGTAAAAGTTTTTCCGAAAGACTGATTAGGATAAGTTTTTCGGAGTGTTAATAAAGTTTTTCGTGAAAACTGTTCAAGATAAGTTGTTTGGAATTATAATAAAGTTTTCACGAAAAATGTTCAAGATAAGTTTTTCCGAGAATTTTCGTACGAAACCAACATGCCCACCAAGTCTACCGAGCTGGCTGTCAGGAAGGAGCATTCATGTGCTGAATGCTGATTTTGGACAGCATTTTGTACCGAGCTGGACGGTAGGCAACATGCTGACCGTCCAGCACGGCCAGTTTTGGCTTGCAAGCTTCCTCCATTGAAAACTGTAAGTGTTTCCGGAGATTTTTCGTAAAATTTTTCCGAAAGACTATTTAGGATAAGTTTTTTGGAGTTTTTTTATAAGATTTTTCCCGAAAACTGTTCAAGATAAGATTTTCCGAAGTTTTTCGTACAAGACCAACTTGCCCACCAAGTCTACCGAGCTGGCTGTCAGGAAGGACCATTCATGTGCTGGATGCTGACTTTGGCCAGCATTTCCTACCGCGCTGGATGGTAGGCAGCATGCTGACCGTCCAGCTCGGCCAGTTTTGGCTTATATGCCTCTCCTCTTCGATTCCTTATTTTTTCGGGAAAAAACTTAAGTGTTTCCGGAATTTTTTTTGGAATAAGGAAATTGTTTGTTTCCTTTTTTATAATGGGACCCACATTTCTTTTCTATAAATAGGCATCTACCCCTCCTCAGTTCTCATAACTTCTCATTCTTGGTTTTTGAGAAAGAGCTCTGCCTTCTCTCTACTTTCTCTCTCTAAAAGTTGTTCTTGTGTTCTTGAGTGTTCTTGAGTGTTCTTCAAGATCATGGAGTTTCTTGAGAGATTGTTGGCCAATGCGAGGAAATCCTTGCTTCCTCCTGTTGCGTCTTTGGGTACCTCCCCTCACGCTGAGGAACCGATGATCCATGCTCTGACTAAGATGGACGTTGATGATACGGATGGAACTTCGGGTGGTCCCGAGCCACAAGTGACCTTCCCTGACGAGGAAGGGGCTATTGTCGAGGTTTCTGTGGATGTTGAGAGGGAAGGTGGCGATGTTTCTCCTATGCCAGTCTGAGCGATGTTTCCCCCTCCTCCTCCAGTTCGTAGGCAGATTGTATCTGGCCTTGCTGCTGCTTCGAGCGCACTGAACGACGCTTGGAAACCTTGGGGGACGAAAAGGAGCACACCCTTTTCTAAGAAGGCGGTGCTCGCAGTGGTCCTAGCAAGAAGAAGCTAAAAAGTCCAGCTCAGCATACTCCTTCTCCAGAGAAGAAGGGAAGTATCCACAAGGTCATGATTGATGAGTCGAAGAATCTGTTTCAGAGCACAGTGCATTGCGTGGACCTCGTCTCGAAGATCAAGGATCCTGAAGACCACCCCATCCGTTTTGAGACTTTGCATGCCCAGAAGGCATACTCTGACTTTGCTCAGTGCTCAATGAAAGTAAGTACTTTTTCTGTTAGTTGATGAAATGTAGTGCCCTGATCTTTGCATGCTGATTATCCGTTCGTTTTCCGCAGCTCCTTTCCTTGTTTAACAAGGAAGTGAATGATTGCGAGGAAGAGATCTACAAGGCAGGATGCAAGGAGCTTAATGCCAAACTTGAGCAAGATCGTCCCCGAGAAAAGCTGGACGCCTTAACCCTTGAGTACGAGGAGAAGATGATGAAGCTTGGTAAGGAGGTGACTGATGTGAAGGAGGAGGCAAATGCCAATGTTCTTCGTGCCTCTCGTCTAGCCAACTCTAGTGATGAGCTTACATCCCGAGTCAAGGAGTTGGAAGACAAGCTTGGGGAGAAGGATGCTGCCTTCAGGGCGAAGAACAAGAGAGCTTGGCGCGATGGGTACGAGGTAGCCATGGACAAGAGTCGATCTCGTGAGGACAATGCTCTAGCCTTGATTGATCAATTGGTTTCCAGTCGCGATTCCGAGTCTTGCTATGTGATGGGAGTGTGCAACTCTGTTGTGATTGAGACTTTTTACAGGAATGATACCAAGGAGATAGAGCGTGAGAAGAACCAAAGGCTGAAGGCAGATTTTAGCGGCTTTGAGGGCGCTGTAGATCATGTGATTGATGAGCTCCGTGGGTGCGTTGCTCTTTCTTCCGGATCTTTAGCTTCGGCTTCTCGCTCTTGCGGAGATGTCTCCCTTGACAGCTTGGCCAAGGAGGTTGGTGTTGAGGATTTCGCAGGGACCAACGTGGGCATTGGAGGCCTTGCCGAGATGGATGCTGAGAAGACTGCGGATGGGAGCCATGCTTAGATCCCTTCCTCCTTTATCCTTTATTGTTTTAGTTGTTTGCTGCTGGGTCCTTTGAGGCCCATGCTATTACTTTGGCCGGGCTTTGTCCCGATGTTTGTATTTGAACCTTTTTCATTTGATGCATTTCAGACTTTCGTTTTTATGATTTTTATGCATGCTTAAGGTTGATTTTTGCCCGTTTTTGGTTAGAGCATGATGAAGTTTGGTATGTTATGCTGTTAGGGAGTAAAGTAGCTCGGAATTTTAGTACTTACTCGTGTTTCCTTAGCATTATGAATGTGCTTAGAAGCGTTGTTGGAATTACTTTTTAGCGTTGATATTTTGTCAGTGGAAACTTGTCACACTTTTGTTAGACGAGAATATGTTTGCGTTTTTTGTTAAAATGTAAGGAAATTCGTGCCAGCGCTGCTTAGAAGCATTTCGGCTGGGCTTATGATATGTTAGTGTTCAGGAAACTAAGCTATGCATTTGTCTGGTTTTAGGGGTTGCGCTATTTTGGCTTATCTCCCCGTTTTTTGACTTTTCAAAACACTTTACAATCTCGTCTAGTGGTATGCTAGATTGTGTTTCCGAGATGTTAAAGACAAGTGTGCCAAGTTGGGCTCTTACTGGGTTGGCGAGTTTGCAATGAGGATTAAGGCAGTGCGAGTCTTAACTTGCTGGCATGCCCCTCTCAAAGTCAAACCTGAGAATATCATCCAGGATATACCTCTCGGATATTAAGTTAGGATATACCCAACCTGATTTATATAGCGCGCTGTTATATTCGTGCACGGATGTAGTCGAACCTTTGCTCGTATAAAACATTGGTTAAATCCTTACAAGGAGAATAAATCGTGTTTGTTGTGGCCAGCAACAAACAAGTTTTTTTAAAAAAGAGTTAGATTTGCGCAAATCATTTTGAAAAATGTTTTTGAAAAGTATTTGAAAAGATGTAAGAGAAGTTGTGTCTATGTGCTGTAGGATTTTTCGGAATTACTTCGGAAGAATCAATGCCTGGAGCTGTTAGGAGATAGAGTTTCCGGAATGTTTTTGGGAAAACTGGAGTTTGGAGACGTTTTCTGAGTGCAGGAGTGGCTATGTATGCCCTCCCACTCCCCCGAAAAACTTTTTTTTTTTTTTGTAGCTGGATTTATTATGAGACAAGTTGCATACGTACCCCAATGCTATGGGATCAAGCCAAGTCGTAGTTCATTAAGTAGTGAAGCACTAGTAGTAGTACTTCTTGAGATGCATTGCGTTCCAGCTTCGGATGATTGGAGAATCGTCGTCCTAGGCGAGTTCGTATGCTCCTGGCCTAACGACTTACGTGATTTTGTAGGGGCCTTCCCAGTTTGCGCCTAGTTTTCCAGCGTTCTTTTCCTGGGTGTTTTGAAAGACCTTTCGGAGAACGAGATCTCCTTCTTTTAATCTCCGATTATGAACTTTGGAGTTGTAGTAGTTGGCAGCTGCCTGTTGGTAGCTTTGCATTCGGAGTAAGGCTTGATCTCTCCTTTCGTTAATGAGATCAAGTTCGTCCATGAGCATTGCTTGATTGGTCTCTTCTCATTCTGGGAGAAAAGTTCGGCGAACTTCGGGAAATTCGACCTCTGGGAGAATTACGCACTCCATCCCGTAAAGTAACGTGAAAGGACTCTCCCCAATTGTCTTTCTAGGCGTGGTCCGATGTAACTAGAGATGCCTTCAAGTTTGTCAGCCCATCTGCCTTTCTTTTCGTCCAGTCTTTTCTTTAACAAATTAAGGATTGTTTTGTTAGCTGCATTTTCTAGAGAATTTTTCGCAATCTTTGAAAATTGTTGGCCAGAAGTATCCATGCCTTTTGATATTGATGGCGAGTGCTCTTCCTCCTGAGTGGTTTCCACATGATCCGCTATGAACTTCTTGCATGATCTTTCGGGCTTGGCTGCCCTCCACGCAGGTCATAAGGGGTCCAGAATGTCTTCACTTGAGGAGGTTTCCATCTAAAAGGACAAAGCGTTCTGCTTGCGCTTTCAGTTTTCGTACTGCCCATTTGTTTGAGGGGAGATTTCCGTCTGCAATGTAAAGACAAATCTTCTCCATCCATTCTTGGTCACAACCATACTCTCCCTTTTCGTTTTGTGGGTTAGTGTCAATGGTTGGGGCCGATTTTACTTCTCCCTCATCCATGGGGTCAGACGTTACGTCCTCGAGTTCCTCTTGGATAACTGTAATTATATCGGGTGGTCCAATGCTTAGATGTTCTATGAACTCCACCAGAATAATCCTACTTTCTCCTGGAGCATAAGTTGATGCCAAGGCTGCTAGAGCATCGGCTGGTGCATTTTCCCCCTGAGGAATTCTCGTATGTTCGAATTCTTTGAAATGTTTTGTGAGATCTTGGACTATTTTAAGATACGCACCCATTCTCTCGTCTCGGGTTTCATATTCTCCGCTGAATTGGTTTGCAACTAACTCAGAATCGCAAAAGGCGTGGATGTTTTCCACCTTGATTCCGTTGGCGAGTCTTAACCCAGCAATCCGGGCTTCGTACTTAGCCTCATTGTTGGATGCTGGGAAGTCGAGTCGGAATGACTGTTCTAGGATTTCTCCTGAGGGTGAAGTCAAACGGATCCCGATCCATGATCCTTGTTTTGAGGATGATCCATCAACGTGAAGGATCCAAGTAGTATTTTCAGGTATTTTCCTACTTCCTAAAGGGGGGAGTTCGACCAGAAAGTCGGCGAGAACTTGCGATTTCGCGCACGTTCTTGATCAAAACTCGATATCGTACTCGCTCAGCTCAACTGCCCACTTAGCCAAACGTCCCGAGAGACTTGGGCTGTGAAAGACGGTTCTGAGTGGGAAGGTAGTCAGGATTATGATAGTATGAGACTGGAAGTAAGGTCTGAATTTTCGTGCAGATGCAACCACTGACAGTGCTAGTTCTTCCATCTGCGGGTAGCGAGTCTCAGCATCGGTAAGAGTTTGGCTTACGTAAAAGACTGGTCGTTGCTCGCCTCTCTCTTCCCGAATTAGGACTCCACTGACCGCGGTTTGTGAGACGGCAGTGTAGAAGAACAAGGGTTCGCCCACCACTGGTTTCGTGAGCACTGGTGGGCTGGCTAGGTAAGCTTTGAGCTGCTGGAAAGCTTCCTTTCATTTTTCTGTCCAATCGAAATTTTTGTTTTCCCTTAACATATCGTAAAAAGGGAGAGATTTATTGGTCGATTGAGATATGAATCTGTTAAGCACAGTTACACGTCCAGTAAGTCTTTGGACCTCTCATTTGGTCCTTGGGAAAGCCATGTCGATCAGTGTGTTGATTTCTTTCGGGTTTGCTTCGATTCCTCGGTGGGTTACCAAGTACCCGAGGAATTCCCCAGAAGAGACTGTGAATCTACACTTTGTGGGATTGAGTTTCATGTTGTGTTTGTTCAAGCAATCGGAAAAATCCGATAAGTGTTTCACGTGATCCTCCTCTTCGAGGGACTTTATGAGCATGTCGTCTATATAGACTTCCATGGTCTTTCCTAAACGATCAGCAAAGATTTTGTTCACCATGCGTTGGTAAGTTGCGCCAGCGTTCTTCAGTCTGAAAGGCATCACCTTGTAGCAATACGTTCCGTGATCTGTAATGACTGCTGTTTTTTCTCGATCATCTGGATTCATCATAATCTGGTTGTATCCAGAAAATGCGTCCATGAAAGAGAGCAGCTTGTTTCCAGCCGTTGCCTCGACTAGTCTGTCGATGTGCAGAAGCGGGAAACTGTCTTTGGGACAGGCTTTGTTAAGGTCCGTGAAATCCACGCAGACACGCCACTTTCCATTTTTTTTTGACGACTACCGGATTGGCAAGCCAATCAGGATATCGTACTTCAGTGATTGATCCAACTTTGAGGAGTCTTTCGACTTCGTCGTTGACTGCCCTTGCCCTTTCTGGACCGAGTTTTCGGCTTCTTTGCTTGATCGTTTTGAAGGTTGGATCAACGTTGAGCTCATGGCAGGTAGTGTTGATGCCGATACCTGGCATGTCTTCAGCTACCCAAGCAAAAGTGCTCACGTTCTTTTTAAGGAGAGTAATGAGCCCAAATTTGATTGGTTCATTAAGGTTTGCACCGATTTCAACGCATCTCTCGGGATGGGAATCGTCAATGCATAATGAGACCACTGGTTTGCATGAACTTTCGTCTTTCTGCTCCGTGGCATCCTCCAGATGAAGTTGGTGGAGGAGTTTTGAGAGCTCAGCTCCTGCCTTTCGTTTTCCCTTTTCTAAGGGTTTATCATTTACAGGATTCCGAAGTTTGTGTTCGATAAAGAGAGAAATTCGAGAGCTCTTTTGTTCTCCCGAAATCGTTTCGGTTCCTTTAGGAGTTGGGAATTTTAGGCAAATGTGGTAGGTGGATGGGACGGCCTTGATGGCGTTAAGCCAGGGCGTTCCCATTACAGCATTATAGATGGTCAGATGATCAGCTACTGAGAACTGAACTGATGTGGTTCCTCCAGCCGTAGTAACTGGAAGGACGATAGTTCCTTGGGTCATTGATATGCGCCCAGAGAAACTCGTCAGCGGTTTAGGTTCGTCCAACAGTTTATACTGTCCCGTTTACATCCTATCTAGGGTTTTTTGATAGATCACGTTTACTGTGCTACCAGTATCAACCAAAACCCTAGACACATCGTTATCGGCTATTGTGAGTTGAATCACAAACGGATCATCGTGGGGATGGATGACTCCATAAGCCTCTTATTGATCGAAGGTGAGTGCATCCTTCGTGTTGTTCCTTGATTCTGATCGATAAGTGTTGTTCCCTGCTTGTCACTGAGAATCTTTTATCGAAGATATCGAATCACAGAACAATGGAGATCCTCCCGTGATTGTATTCACCAAGGATTCAGTGGGTTGCCCTAAGGGTATCGCGAAAGTTTCCTTTCCGGATTGAATCCAATCCTCGGAGATCTCTAGAATCGGTTCGGCTCTACCGAGCGGATGATTCGAGTTAGTTGACCTAGGCATCTTTTGTTTCTCGGAGTAAGAAAGCTTTTGGATCCCCTCCTTCTAGTGCCAAATTGTGAGAATGAGATTTCACACAATGTATTTTTGGAAAGTGAACTTGATAATTAGGTCCCAAAAGTTCTGGAATGAGAAACCTCTTGAAAGATTTTGGTAAATTTCCACAAAAGTGAGAATAAGAAAAAATGAAAGATGAGAATACGATTTTCTTGCTAAATCTCGAATGAATAGTGTATTACGAATGTATTGAATGTGTTACAAGAGGTAGAGATTGATCCTTATTTATACTAAGACATCATAAGTCTTAAACAGCCTAAGTTTCGATGTGGGACAATGGTCGTTTCCTTTTTCCAACGACTTTTCCATAAATCTTCAAGGAAACTTGTAGAACCTTCCATTTGTCAGTTTCAACCCTTGTCGGTCCATCCTTCCAGATCGGCCCACTTCTATCCCTCGTCAATGGTTTTCTCTGGTTTGTTTTAAGTGAACATCTATATTGTCTTTGATAGACGAAATATCGCGATGTTTCGAGAAACTTACGAAAACATCGGTATGTTTACGAAAAGGCCATGAAGACGAAGAGAAGAGCGAAATGAGACGAAACAAAAGGTGTCAGTCAGCTCGGTCAGCCTTGGTGACAGAATGTACCGAGCTGGCTGCTTCCAGGTCCATGATGTCGTCCAGCTCGGTATAAAGGATGAGAGGAGATCTTCCGATAAGTCGTGGGATGCGTCCAGCTCGGTATGCTGAAGGGTGTCGGCCAGGTTGGTATCCAGGAGGATGGATTTTACCGAGCTGACTGGGATATGTCGTCCAGCTCGGTAGCCTGAGTGAAGGAAACACCAAGCTGGCTGCTCCATGCTTCCCGTACCGAGCTGGACTGCAACGCCCAACTTGTGGATGGCATACCTTTTTCGTATGAACTCCGTTTGAACTGATTCTTCTTCTAGGATTTTTATAATTGAGTTGAGAACATTTTCCAAGTGGTTTCATATTCAAAAGCCTTTTGTTTTGAAAGATACACCTCGATCATTGAACACATGTCCTTTTCAGCTCGGAAATCTCGGAAAGTGTCTTCCAGCTCGGTTTCCAGGAAGTGAATGATTGGAACCGAGCTGAATGCATCATGCTGTCCAGATTGGTATCAAATAGAGATGATGATACCGAGCTGGATGCATCATGACAGCCAGCTCAGTATACTGGTACCGAGCTGACTTCTCTGTGCTGTCCAGATTGACGTTATGTTGGTAGATGCTTGGCAAGACATGCAACCAGCTCAGTATGTCAGTCAGATCGGTATGATTAGCTGCCCAAAATACCGAGCTGCCTGTCCTCCAAGCTTGGTTGATTGCCTTATACTAAAAAATCGTAACTTTCGTCGGTTTATCGGAGGAATCGTTCAAATGACGAAGGGATCGGCCAAACGTGATGAAGAGATGTCAGTCAGCTCGGTATCACTAGCAGGTCCTGATACCGAGCTGGCTGTCCTAGTTTCGTCCAGCTGATCGTCCTTTGTTCGATGAATCGTGACTTCATCGATTTATCGAAAAACTCTGGAAAGACAGTATTTTATACTTTTTCGTAAAGTTATCGATGAAATAGTTCAAAAAGAACTCTCTCCGAACTCATATCTAAATATGAAAACTCTTTTTCGATATTCAAATATTTTAATCGTTAATTCCGGAAATATGGGTTTTGACCCCAACAACTTCTCTTATCTTTAAGCTCAATACCCTCAAGGACTTTCATATATATTTCACTATCCAGTGGACCATATAAGTATGCGGTTACTACGTCCATTAGCCACAAATCCAATTTCTCTCTTATGGCCAGATTTATTAGGAATCTAAAAGTAGTAGCATCCACCAGAGGGGAGTATGTCTCCTCATAATCTATTCCTGGTCTCTGTGAGAATCCTTGTGCAACAAGCCGTGCTTTATATCTCACGATTTTATTATGTTCATTTATTTTCCTCACAAAGACCCATTTATGTCCAACTGGTTTAATATCACAGGGTGTCCGAATTATTAGACCAAAGACATCCATTTTCCTTAAAGAATTTAACTCCACGTTTATGGCTTCTTTCCATTTAGTCCAATCCTTTCGTTGAGTGCACTCAAATATAGACGTGGGTTCTGGATCATCGGTTATATCCATAAGTTCAAGTGCTATCTTGTATGCAAATATCATCAATGTCGACATTCTTTCTATTCCATTGTATTACAGACATAACGTAATTGATTGATATCTCATTGTTATTAGGAACTTCTGGACCTTAAAGCTCGGCGTCCCGAGCCTGAATGTTTGGTACGGTTGGTTCATTTATGTTTGGGGTTCGATTAACCTCGGAATTAACCACGGATTCATTCTCAGCACCTTTCTTTGATTTCCGAGGGTTCTTATCTTTGGAACTTATTGGACGTCCACGTTTTAAACGCGCTTTAGATTCTGTAGCAACTTGATTGTGTCCCTCTTGAACATCAATTCGAATTGGTGCATTCACAGCTAGTATATATGACTTAGTCACTCTTTTCGGGTCAGCAAAGGAATCTGGCAATTGATTAACTAGCTTTTGTAAATGTATTATCTTTTGGACTTCTAATTCACATTCTTGAGTCCGAGGATCCTGCCATGATATGGACGATTGATTCCATATAATTTCCTTATTATTATCTCCCCCTAATGTTGGATAGTCGGATTCGTCAAAGTGACAATCCGCGTACCTGGCCTTAAATAGATCACCCGTGGTTGGCTCAAGGTACTTAATAATCTTGGGAGAATCATAGCCAACATATATTCCCATCCTCCTTTGAGGGCTCATCTTAGTTCTATGTGGTGGTGCTATTGGCACATAGATGGCACATCCGAATATTTTAAGATGGGATATGTCTGGCTCATGACCCGTAATTAATTGTGATGGGGAATACTTATGTTCACTAGATGGCCTGATGCAAATCAATTCGGCTGCATGTAAATCTGCATGTCCCCAAGCTGAGATCGGGAGTTTTGATCTCATAAGTAATGGTCTAGCAATTAGCTGTATGCGTTTGATAAATGATTATGCCAAACCATTTTGTGTGTGTACATGTGCCACAGAATGTTCCACACTTACCCTCATGGACATACAAAAATCATTAAACGCTTGAGACGTGAATTCACCAGCATTGTCTAGGCGTATAGACTTTAAAGGAAAATCTGGAAAGTGTACTCTTAGGCGAATTATCTGGGCAAGTAATCTTGCAAATGCCAAATTTCGAGTTGATAGAAGACTTACGTGTGACCATCTTGTGGACGCGTCAATGAGGACCATAAAATATCTAAACGTCCCACAAGGTGGGTGTATTGGTCCACAAATATCTCCTTCTATTCTTTCCAAAAAAATTATTGCTTCCTTAGTCACTTTGACGGGTGATGGCCTAACAATGAGTTTCCCTAGTGAATCTGCTACACACGTGAGGTTCTTAGGGATAACTCTTCTTTCTTTCAATGTGTGTCCATTTGTATTTGATATTAGCTTTCGCATCATGTTTGAACCGGGATGGCCAAGCCGGTTGTGCCAAAGAGTGAAATTCTCGGTAAATGCCTTGTTTACTGTGGCATTAGCCTCTATCATACTGATCTTAGCACAGTAAAGACCTGTGGAAACAGCAGGTATAGTCTCTAGGACTTCCTTATGGCCTTGGGCAATCTCAAATATTAGAAGGAACTCTTTATTACCTTCGCCCTTTGTTTCGATATGGAAGCCATTCATTCGAATATCTTTAAAACTCAATAGGCTTCTCTTAGAGCTGGGAGAATATAAAGAATTAGAGATTTCTAGATGCGTACCCTTAGGCAATAATATATTTGCCTGGCCATAGCCTTCAATTAGATTGGCCATACCTGCTATGGTACTTATATTGGCATTTTTTAGTGTAAGATCAATGAAATATCTTTTTTTCTTTAAGAATCGTGTGGTTTGACCCACTATCCATCACGAAAATGTCCTTGTCATCACTCATTCTTCAAAAAAAAAGGATCATATCTTAGAGACTTTGAAATAACATCCTTTTATCTTTATTAGGTTTTTAAAACAAATAGCAATGAAAACAAATTCAAAGGATAACATAAATTTAGAATAAAATATGATATCAAAACATAAAACTAAATGTCAAAATCAACTTGATCACTTAAGGCAATCCGAGGTTTCATAGTTTACTGAGTCATCTTGATCATGACCAAAGTCCCCTTCGTTGTCATGCTGTGCCAAATTGGCTTCTGGGTTATCCCCTTTTAGACTCTCTTGATAGAGGTCAACAAGATGTTTGGGAGTACTGCAAGTCTTAACCTAATGATTGCTCATCTCACATCGATGGCATACTGATTTGGTGGTCGAGTTTTGCGGTTTGAAAGTACCAGCAGCACCACAGCCTCGACCTCGACCACGATTGGAATCGGGTTGGAACCCGCGGCCTCGGCTATAGGGATGATGGTGGCCACGACCACGTCCTTGCCATCTTCCACGACCACGGCCGTATTGCCTTTGTTCTTTATGGACGTGGTTAGACTCTTTCTTTTCTTCTGTGACCACGTGGGTTTCAGGAAGTGGGATTGATCCAGGAGGTCTCATCTCACTATTTCTCATCAGTAACTCATTGTTTTGCTCGGGCAGTAATAGGCATGAGATAAGACTTGAATATGTCTGAAAGCCTTTTTCACGATATTGTTGTTGTAACAATACGTTACTTGTGTGGAAGGTGGAGAAAGTTTTCTCTAGCATATCTTTATCAGTTATTTCCTCACCACACAGTTTCAATGTTGAAACTATCTTAAACATGGCCAAGTTATATTCTTCCACGGACTTGAAGTCCTGGAACCTTAGATTCCCCCAATCATAATTGACCTTTGGTAACAACACCGTTCTATGGTGGTCATATCTTGTTTTCAACTCTTTCTAAAAGGTCCAGAGGATTTTCAATAGTTACATACTGGTTTTTGAGACCCTCAGTAAGATGATGGCAAATGATTAAGATTGCATTGTATCTATTTATTTCGTTTTCTTTATTATCCTCAACGATACATTCACCTAGTCCTTTTGACTTTAGGAGGATCTTAGTATCTAATGCCTATTGTAAGTAATTATCTCCAGAGAGATTTAGGGCAGAAAAATCTAAGTTGTTGATTTTTGACATCTGAAATCAAGTTTACCAACTTTAATGCTAATCAAACAAATCTAATTATCAAACAAGACATTCCTAGCATTCGAGGTCTATATGATTATTATGCAAACCTAGCATAGGAATTCTAAAGGATTCACGCTTGATCAGATTTCGGTTTTAAATAGAACTTGTTAGGTCGATTAGTTTATGCAATTTCAATCATAAAACAATCAGTTATATCAATCAAACAATCAATGGGTTTTAATCAACCTACCAGTCGGTTTCTATTAGATTATGCAATCAAATTCGATTTTCAGATTGATTACAAAATTAGGGTTTCATTAAAATAAATAGTTATGAATTATGATCAAGTCAATCAATCAATAAAACAATTTAACAAAGCTATAAAGATTCAGGATTAGGGTTTTAGGGTTTTTATGAATTTTAGGGTTTATGGTTCTTACGGTTTAGAAGACTTACCTTAGAACCTCAGATCGGATTAAGAAGGAAGAGTGGATTGCATCTTCTGGTTGTGCCTTAGAACCTCCGTGGGTTTCTGGAAAATTTGATGGAGGCGGCTGAGCTTTTCGTTGGTCGGACTTTTAGGGTTTTAGCTTAGGGTTTTAGAGACTATCTATAACGCCCCGACCGCCCCTACCGGTGAGTCACCCATCCCTCTATCGGGCTCGTGGGCTCCACCCCTGTCCGACGGTCGGTGCGTTAACCGGGAGGCTCGAAAGTCATGAAATACTGTCTCTGCAACCACCACATGACCGTTCCCCGTGTTTTGGTCTCACTCACACGGTACCGCGAATCACTTCCCGGTAAGTCACCCATCCTTTGACTACTCCAGCTCAAGCACGCTTAACCCTGGAGTTCTCTCTGGATGGGCAACCGAAAAGTTAAATGCACATTGGTGACATAGGTAGCCAAATCAATTCTTTTAACCTCTCTACATAAGTTTCCATATACCAGAAATCGGGATGTTACAATTCACCCCCACTCAAGCACGCAACGTCCTCGTTGTGAACCCACACTAGTCACAGAACGCCTCCCAGGTCAGCACTGGGACAGCTAACCAGCTCTGATACCACTTATAACGCCCCGATCGCCCCTACCGGTGAGTCACCCATCCCTCTATCGGGCTCGTGGGCCCCACCCCTGTCCGACGGTCGGTGCGTTAACCAGGAGGCTCGAAAGTCATGAAATACTGTCCCTGCAATCACCACATGACCGTTCCCCGTGTTTTGGCCTCACTCACTCGGTACCGCGAATCACTTCCTGGTAGGTCACCCATCCTTTGACTACTCCAGCTCAAGCACGCTTAACCCTGGATTTCTCTCTGGGTTGACAACCGAAAAGGTAAATGCACTTTGGTGACATAGGTAGTCAAATCAATTCTTTTAACCTCTCTACATAAGTTTCCATATACCAGAAATCGGGATGTTACACTATCGTGCTGATAACGTGTTGTAAACTAGAGAGAAAGAATGGGTAATTTCGTGTGTATTGCATTAATAATGTGTCCTATATATAAGGATTAATACATAGGAGAAAATGAAACTTCCTAATCCTAATGGGAAAAGGAAAGTAGGGTTTTCCTTTTCCTAACAAGAAAATGAAAGTACATAATTGGTAAATTCTAATACAATAAGGAATATTACTCCTAATACAAATAGGGAAGTGACGGACCGGTTAAGGATTAATCCATATCGAACCGAATAGTGATGACAATCCACATCGGTTTATAACATGTTTCTTATTTTGTTTTTACTTTCATGCGAATACTTCTACGTATAAGTATTCGATCGCAATAAAAAGTTCATACCCCTTTTAATCAAAAACTTGAGATTCATCTCTTTGTTCAATCGATTACTTCCTTGTTGCTTAAAAGATTATTCATTCAGCAAATCCTCTTAAGTGGTTCTAGTGCGTCATATCTAAACACTTGGAGACTCGGGAATATCTGGGGCAAATCTGCAAGCTCAGTGCGACCCTTCAATCCACCAAAACAGCCTATTGGAGCTAGTAGCTTCCGGTTAAAATCTATCTCGCACCATGCTGAAAGCCCATCCTTATCTTGCGATTCATCAGTTTGGTTCTCGGTTAATTTTAGTTGTTTAGTTTTATAACTGAAATTAACCGAATTTTGGTTTTAAAAAAAATAAAAATAAAAATTCCGTTAATTCGGTTTAGTTATTGGTTAAAACCGGTCTAATTTCCATTAAAATCTGTCTAATTTCCGTTAAAATCTGTCTAATTTTGGTATAATTTTAACAAACAATTGTTAACCCAAAGCCGATCGGTTCGACATAAACAGAACCGCAATTCAGAGCTAACCAACAAAAAAAAAAGTGTTCTGTAAGAAAAGTGTCATTCGATTTATCTCAAGACTCAAGAGTATGCCAAGTATCATATATTTCCAAAAGAAGGTTGCCTCAAGCTTAAGTTTTCGTGTGAGAAACACGTGATGGTGTTGTTGGGTTTAATCCAAGTGACCTCAAAAGCTTTCAGCTCAAGATCATATCGTCGTCTTCTTCGAAGAGAGCTCCGTAACAGAATTGCAGAGAGACGGAGAGGTGAGAGAGAGCTAGAGAGAGATGGAGTTTCTCTGTATCTTAGCTTAGGATTCATCTTCTTCTTTCCCTGTTCTACTTGTATCTCCGGTGACTGAGAGAGAGAGGGAAGGGTGAGCTTAACCTCCGGTGAACTCTGTAATCTCATTGATTATAGTGAATGGCTAATTTCTCTCCCTGAGATGTAGCTAATCCACATCGGATTTGGGTGAACTCAGGGTTACCATGTTCTTTATTTCTTGGTTGGTTCATATTCACTTCGATGGATTAGATTATTTAGTTTTGCGGTTCGATCTTAATCAGAGCATAAATCGCCACAAGTGGTATCAGAGCCATGGTTTTGACAATTAAAAGATTAATCGGCAGAAGATGCAAGATCGATTCAGAAGTACAAGGAAGAAGAATAAAAGTATTTGAAGTTTTGACCGCATAGCTATTTGAAGTGAAGAATCAAGGATGTTGCAAGATATGCAATGTCAGGATCAAAGAAAGAAGATGGCATTTGTTTGTGGTAGAAGACATTGGAGGAGAAAAAGAACTTCAGGGAGTATGATCCAATCGGATCGAATGGTTTCAGGTTTGTGAAATCAAGTGAAGCAGTAAGTTATTTCTCCAGACTCTAGAGTTATAAATTGGTGTGAGTTTTGGATCAAGAGACTCCCAAGAAATTTTGTTTGTGTTCACAAGAATGAGAAGATTCAAGGACTGAAGCATGATCAATAGAATATGTGAAGTTGTTCGTAATCTGCATTTTTTTAGAAACTGGTTTGATGTTTGCATGAGGTGGAGATATCTCAGGTTACAGATTGATTCAGATTAAGTCAAGGTCAAAGGCAATTCATCAATTTCTCAGGCTCAAATCTTGGAGACAAATGGTCTCATTCTGCTGCAGTCACAAAGTATTTTTGTGATAGTTGATTACTCATGTTCTGCAAAATATAAAGAGTGAAATCTAGCTGGATCACAAGGATTGTATCTTATCTTTACAGAAGAATGATCAAGACTCAGGTCTGGTGTCAGATTGTGTGTTGAATGATTTTATTTGTGGAAGCTATATGTAGTTGTGGTTTCATAAAGTTTGAAAGAATGGCAGTTGGTGGCACTTATGAGTCTCAGGTCTAGGGGACGCCTTAGAAGTTGAGTTGGTATGTCTGTCAAAGGCTGTTTGGATATTGATTAAAGGTTCCAGGATTCAAGTTGAAGGGAGTTGCAGAGAAGAATAAAACAGGATGAGTTCAAATGTGTTGGAACAGGACAGGTTCAGTACTTTGGAGATTCAAGGCTGGTTCAGTTTTTCAGAAGGTTTGGGTGGCAGGTTCAGTCACAGAGATTAAGGGTTAGACTCTTGTGAATCTAAGAAGCTCAGATTGTGATGGTCGATGATAAAAGAAGATCATAAAACTAAAATGGATTAAGGCTGTTACCTATGGTGTTGTTCTTCAGTGTATTATGTTGAAACAGATGGTATTTTGTCGGAACAGAAGGAAGAAAGCATGGAGAGACATCAAATCAGAAAAGAAGCAGAAACAAGTTATACCTCCAAAAGAGAAGCAGCAAGAGCAAAGGTAAAGTGTGTGAAGATTACACAAGTATCTGCAAGAACAAAGGGTTATTTGTGGTAACAGTAGGTGGCAGCTTTGGGGAGATATTGTGAGTGACAAAGATCAGATTGTGGTAGAAGCATCACTGGTTCACTCAAAGGAGTTTCTGCAGAAGATTAGAAGTGATGAATTCTTGAGAAACTGATAGAATATCAGGGTTACCGAAACAAGGAGAAATAGCAGGATTCTGGGTTTTGTGATTTCAAGGAAAGAAATCAAGGCGCTGGTTTTTCTGGTTATAGTTTAAGCTGATGTGGAGATGATATGCCGTGGCAAGTGTATAGAAGGAAAGGAAAAGAAGTGATGGGAACAGGAACGCAAAGACTCGAGTTGGAAGAGAGTCTTTGAGAGTGATAATAATTGATGAGT
>OVBI01001175.1:486-22647 GCA_900406495.1 Sisymbrium altissimum | reverse complement strand
TGTGTAGTGAGGTATCGACTGATTAGCTCATCTGTACAGATACAGTGTATTAAGGGAGAGAGTGACTCGAGAGGAAGAGCTCTATATACATTGTATTGTGGTTGTTATTGAATAAATTGGAGTTTGTTCATAACAGGAGACTACAAGTTCAATTCTGCGCAAGATGTCTCACTTCATTTGCTTATGTTCTGGGTCTATAAATGTTTCAGAAAATTCCAGACAGACTGGGATTTTAGTAATAATGGCGGAACACTTGATATAAGTGCGAGCATCAGTTTTCCGATGGGTTGAATTCAGAGAGGAATGCAAATATGTCTGGTGGTCAGAAGCTATAGCAAGTAAGAGCATAATCAAGACTGTTGAAGCACATTCATTTTGGTAGTACAAAATCAGAGTGAGAAGCTTTGAAGAAGCAATGACGCTTGGTGGTAGTTCTTTTATAAGTGGCTAAGTAAGAAGCTGGTTGAAATGTCATAAAATCTGACATGTAGTTCAATGCAAGAAGCCTTGTATTCAGTCAGTTACACAGAGCAGTTAAATGGATCAAAAGATGAGAATGCAAAAAAAGGCCTAAATCAGAGAAGTGAAGCTATATATGAAGAGAAATGTAATGAGGTATGAGAGTTTGGTGTTTCAGGTGGAGTCTTGTCTCTACAGATTGTAGTGCTCATCGTCAAATGTTTTTTTACTTCAGCTGGAACAATGTTTATTTCAGACTGGTTTCTCGTGATTATTATATTATGATAATGGTTTTGAGATTCTGCTAGTTAGCTTAGAAGAGCTTCAAAGATTCATGTTGGTTTTGTGTTGTAACAAGAAGAAGAGAAAGCCAAAGTCAGTGTCTAACAGTTTCAAGGATCAGTCAAAGTTAAATCAGATGGAGTTAAAAGGTTCAGCGTGTGGTTATAAGATGTGAAGAAAGGGTCATCAATCAGAATGATATTCTTCAAAGAGGATGTGAAATGGAAGAACGTCAAAACAGAATCATATACAGGTAATAGTCGGTTATTATCTATCACTTAGTTTTGATTTTGCAGGTATTCACAGAAATAAGAGATACAGTTCAAGGTGGAGCTGTTTAAGTAAAAAGGCAAGCTGAACAAACTCCTCTATGAGGAGTAATTGGAGAAAGACAAAGAGCAAGTGTTGCAGGGGACTGTCTCAAGAGTTACTTCAAGAGAGTATTAGAGGCTTTGTATGATTGAGCTACTGGACAGAAAAGAGAAAGGTAAAAGTGCATTTACCAAAGATTGGTGGAGTTATTCAGGTCAGTAAAGTACAGGTTGTTGCTTCAGAAAAATTGTTTCAGGAATATCACGGTTTGTGTGAGTATGGAACAGGGATAAAGAAGCCAGTAGTGGTCGTGTTTTCTGGTCGAAAGGTTTTGTTGGTACATCTTAGTTTGAGCAGAAGCTGAGCAGAGATTCTTTGTATCGAAAGTCTTCTTAACCGAGTTGAGTTAAGCGGCGTGTTCTGTTGGCAACATCAGCGGTACAGAGTGATGTTCATGCTGGGAGTATTCAATCAAGTTGTTGTAAAGGATGATCTCAGGATAATCAGTGTTAGTTACTTGCTGTTGAGATTGTGTTCAAGGTTTTCTGAATCAAGGAGCTTCTGGTTTGAGGCAGTGGTAATTCAGTGTCTTCAGTTGTTTTAAGCATCGGAATCAAGCTTTGGCAGAATGTTTGGTGATCTGTAGTTGCAGTGACAGGTCAATCATCATAGAAGATTTCTTGTGATTGATAGAGGATGAATAGGCTGATCTATACTAGTTAAAGGAAAAGCTTATGGAGCTAGCGCAGAGTTATTGCTGAGTGATCATCTCAAGTTTCCAGATTATGGAAAAGTGCCTAAAAAAGAATCAATGACGAAGTTGAGCATAACTCAATGCTGTGTTGGAATGGTTTTGCAAACTTAAGAAGACATGAGAATGTTAAATGACTCGGTAATGGCAGTGCATTCATTTTTACAGCGGAAGTTCATTGAGTTTTATGTCTGGTTCATTGATGGTGGTTAAGTGTTTGAAGATTGGAGTTGTCAAAGATAGAGCTGGGTTTGTAAGGTTCTATGAATCAGCTGTAAGGAAGTCTTCAGATTGAATCAAGCTGCTTGGAGGAAACAAGTTTCAAGGAAGATTAGAAGCTGAGCAGTGAAGCTCAAGGTTGAACAAGTTTGTTCAAAAGGATATAAAGCTGGATGGGTTTATTCAGAAGTGAAGCTGGGAAATTCATATCTCAGGAATCTGAAAACAAATGCAGAAGATGAGCAGTACCGGAGGAAAGTTCAAAGGTGTCATTCGATCTTTCTCAAGAGTATGCCAAGTATCATAAAAACTCTCATTCCAAAAGAAGGTTGCCTCAAGCTTGTTAAATGGTTAATTCTGGGTTTTCAACTAAAAACTTAATATTGGTTCTTTATAACTTCCTATGTGGGACTTAGTTTGTATCCCAACAATCTCCCCTTCAAACTAAAGACCACATACATGCCTCCTTGAGATGTTATTTCCATCTTGAATCGATCCCTCTTGGACCGATAATTAGCCCCTCACGGGCCCCCATTACTCGGGTTAACGAGATACATGTATATATCCACTTTTCTCTAAGTCTACCGGGCTCTGAACTTTGGGCTTGATTTCATGTTAAATTTGGGTTAATTCTGGGTTTTCAACTAAAAACCAATTGGTAATTAGTGGATTGGCCATAACCCTTTATATCTTAATATTGGTTCTTTCTAATTTCTGATGTGTGACTTAATTTGTATCCCAACAAAACAATTGTTGGGTTTAATCCAAGTGACATCAAAAGCTTTCAGCTCAAGATCGTATTGTCGTCTTCTTCGAGGAGAGCTCCATAACAGAATTGCAGAGAGACGGAGAGGTGAGAGAGAGATGGAGTTTCTCTATATCTTAGCTTATGATTCATCTTCTTCTTTCCCTGTTCTACTTGTATCTCCGGTGACTGAGAGAGAGAGGGAAAGGTGAGCGTAACCTCCAGTGAACTCTGTAATCTCATTGATTATAGTGAATGAAAGACTTATGGTTACCAATAATTGCTTTTGGGTGAACTCATAGTTACCAATAATTGCTCTTGTGTTCTTTATTTCTTGTTTGGTTCGTATTCACTTCGATGAATTAGATTCTTTAGCTTTAAGGTTCGATCTTAATCAGAGCATATATCGCTACATGTGCCTATCTGTTTTTGGGACCAAACCAAAACCAAAAAAAAATTGGTTCGGTTTGGTTCGGCCACTCAGTTCGGTCCAAAACCGCAGCTCTACCCAAAGGCCAAAACTATAGCCAAATCTAAAGTTCTTTTCTCTTTCATCACATTTAAATACTTATCACCTAACTGATTTCCTATCCTATTTTCCAATCCTATTCACGTTTCGGAGTTAATAGAGATACATGGAACTGCTAATCAGAAGAAGTTGCGATGTCTATTATTAAACCGTAGAAGTTAGAACACAGGAAACAACTAGAACAACAACATAACAATGCACAAATTCTTTCAAAGTAGGTTGTTTTTATTAGAAATTGCTTAAACAAATTAAGCCTTTGTTTAATCAGAATAACTCAGCAATACCTAATCTACCCAACCTTACCATCACTGCATCAGGTGCACAAACAACCCTAGCTATGCTCTAGCTTGGTGACACTTTGTGAAAAACGTATCGAGCAAGAGATTATATTAACGTTGGTCACAGTTTATGGTGGGATGAATGCATTTTGTGTAGAGTGAACTACTTGGATCGAAAATCTTGGATCCCAAATTGTTGTGAGAGACATTTTGATTGATGAATAAGGTCGGGAAAAAATAATGTTATCCAAAGTTTTTGTTATAGACCAAGACATACGACATGAACTTGAAGCTTCGGATCAAATCCATGACTAACCAAATCTCAGCAGCTAACGAACTTCCTAATCAGACATCAGCTGCGTCTTTGTTTTGCTTTGATAAAGAAAGAAATCGAACAATTTACCGAACATTCAACTCAAGCAGAAGGTGTAGTCTCCTCAGCAGCTGAAGAAGCCTTCTTCTTAATGGATCCTAAAGAGACTTTAACCTTTGCTGGTCTCAGAACACGTTCTCCTAGAAGAAATCCCCGGTTAAGCTCTGCGGTTATTATCCCTGCTTTAACCGCCTCAGATTCTTCTCGCGAAATAGCCTCGTGCAACTACAACAATAACAGATATTTCAAAAGTCACCCAATAACTCCTCAAAACAACAAACATTACTCCTCTTATCATAACTCACTGGTGGCACACAATACAACCAACTTTAGGTTAATCTAAAGTTTTACACTACGTTTAGCAAAGACAACCATTGACTATGTTACCAATCTCAAGTACCCTCTCTACGTTCACAACAACTTACGCGGTCTAATCATTATATCCATTATAATCTGTACATATACAACTAGTCTAAGATTTTTTCCAAAAAAAAAAAAAAAAACTCGTCTACGACAAAACATTTGAAGAGCAACAACAAACATTACTCCTCTTATCATCATTCACTGGCACAAAATATAACTAACTTTATAAAGCTAGGGTTCGGTTATAATCACTGCCGTAACCGCCTCAGATTCTTCTCTCGAAATAGCTTCGTGCGACTAAATCAATAAAAGATATAGCAAAAGTCACTCAAAACTTCTCAACACAACATACATTACTTCTCCTATCACCAATCACTGACACAATACAACCAACTTAGGTTCACATAAAGAAAATCATTGACTATGTTACCAATCTTAAGTAGTCTCTCTAGTTCCACAACAACTCACGAGCTCTAATCAACCTATTTATCTTCCTGAAACTATATTCTCCACGAGACAACAGAGATTACTCTTTTTTTTTTTCTTTTTTTTTTTTCTTTTTTTTTTCTAGCTTCACAAAAGATTACTTCTCCTATAATCACTCACTGGCACAAAATGCAACCAACATAGGCTAATCTAAAGGTTTCCACTACGATTAGCAAAGACAACCATTGACTATGTTACCAATTCCAAGTAGACTCTCTACTTCCACAACAACTCACGAGCTCTAATCATGCTATATAACTCTTCCTGAAACTATATTCTTCACGAGACAACAAACATTACTACTCCTATCATCACTCACTGGCACAAAATGCAACCAACATAGGCTAATAAAAAGCTTTCCACCACGTTTAGCAAAGACAACAATTGACTATGTTACCAATTTCAAGTAGTCTCTCTACTTCCACAACAACTCACGAACTCTGATCAAAGCTACATCTCTTATTTTCTCATTCTATCCATTAATAATCTCTACATATACAACTTAAGTCTAAGGCAAAACATTTTACTTACCAAAGGATCAAATGGTTTCCCAACAGTTGCAATAGCTTTAACACGAAGGTGTCTCAACACTTCAACGAACTGCCTATAAATCCCTTGATAACTCGTATCAATCTTCTTCTCCATCTCCGTATCAGGTTTAATCTCTTGCCTAGCTCTCTCAAAACTATCAATGAGTGGTAAGAGACTCTTCATGATTTGCACTTTTGCATTAGACTCTGTACTAAGCCTATCCTTGTCTAGCTTCTTCCTAGTGTTATCAAAATCAGCTTGCAATCTTATCTTCGTGTCTTTCTCTGAAGCTATCTTCATTGATAATGATAAAACCTTATTGTCGAATTTGTTCTTTTCTTTCTCGATTTGGCAAATGATTGTTTGGATCTCTGAGACTGTGGCTTCGTCTCCGTTGATGAAGGCTTGTTTATAAGCTTTCATTAGGGTTTTTACATCTGTTGGTTGGTTTGAGTTACTATTAGCCTGTGAATTACAACATAAGACGCTCATGAGTTAAGTCAGAGAGAGACTTGAGAGGAGAAGAAGTGTGTAGAACTTACAGGTGAAGCAGAGGAAGATGCTACGTAGCTTCTTCGACTGTTGACGGTTATCAATTTTAATGGAGATGAAGGTGGTCTGCCATGGAAACGGAGGGTTCGTAAGGGTATTGTTTTCGATTTTCCGGTGAGAACTGAGAATGATGAGGAAGAAGAGGAGAAGGAGAAGTACGGAGATATGGAAGGATCGATTACGAGAGATGTCGCCATTGTCTGATTGGGAGATTGGTTCCTTTGAGTTATTACCAACCTCTTGAAATTAGGACAGATTCGTAACTAGAAGAAAACTGCTCTTTGAGTCTAGATGGTAGTCGATTTTGTCCAAAAAGATAAAATTATAATAGATAATATTAACTCCAATTTCGTCAAACTATATATATTTCAGAAAAGAAAAATATCTTAAATCTTTTTTGTAATATTCTGATTTCAGATATATGGTAGAGTATGTAAAAAAAAAAAAATGAATTCACTACTTATTTTTTTTATGTTATATATCAAGAAAGAATTTTAGGATTAAGATGGAATAGTTGAAGGAAAATCATATTTGGTATTGTGCAAATGAAATCAAAATACAAGAAAATGTTATGTGATGATTGTAAAATTAGTATATTATAATTTTTGAACACTTCGATAATGTTCCGATTATTAGATAGATGTGGAATAATTCAACCTCTAAACCTATTAAGGAAAAGTACTCTCTCACCTAGTGTTGAATTGTATGGACATGATTAGACTTATTATGAAAATTGAAAATTATTTATGAATCATTCTTTTATAGAAAAATAAAACTTAAATATCATATTTTAAAAATCATTTAAAAATCTAAATAGTTATATTATAATTTTTTTCTTAAAACTCAAGCCGATTTAGTAAATGTATTTTTAAACTTTTCTACAAAATATCGAAACTATAAAATTAGTTGATTATTGGAATTTATGTATAATTTATGTGAGTTCAAAATTATATTTTAATTAAATATTTTTATTTTTATTTTGGTAGTTATAAAAATACCTAATTAAAATATTTTTGAATAAAAACAATAAAATATTTGGTAAAAATAAAATTGCATACTTCTATACAGATTTGAGATATTAAAATATTTGAATTGAATCTAATCTGCAAAAAACTTATAAGATATAATGTATATGTAAAAAGAAATTATAGATAGAATATAATGAATCATACACACAAAATATTTATTTTGCAATAAAATGTTTGAATTTTAAGTTATATGATTAATATATGGAGAACTAAAGAAATACATTTTTGAACATACACCTACTCTTATAATATTAATTGTATTTATGACAATTTCCATTAATATATAATATTATTAGATATACTAAAAACAAAAACAAAACAAAAATATTTTTAAAATTATAATAAAATTAATTGAAAAATATGTGAAATAAAAATAATTTTCGAACATCTAAATATTTTATTATATATAGCAATAATAAAATAATTTTTAATATATAAAAAATTTCATACTAAAAATTTGCTAATAAATTGAGAAAAATATTTTAAAGGCTGATAAATGGATAATATAAGAGTTATTAAATATTGAAAATCAATTTAATTTTTAATTTTACATAAATCTAAGCCTCGATTGGTAAGAACTGTCTCTTTAGGTTGTGATTTTAGATTTTAAGGTGTAGAACTTTATACTTTAAAAACTTTGGTTTTGAAAAAGAAAGGAAAAAAAAACAAAGATAAATTCTAAAAGTCAAAAAACGTGGCTGTAGAAAATAATGAACAAAAAAATTGTTTTTAGAAAAGTGGTTTTAAAGGCTTTTAAATTCTTTACTACCTTTAAAATTTAGGTTGGATAATTTTTTATTTTCATGACTTTACAAAACCATAAAGTCCTTAAAGTAACCATACCAATCACAGCCCTAATTTTAACACATTCTTTTCACGTAAAACGATTTATTTATTAATGATATGTAAATTTTGGTGATTAAATATTTTAAAATATATAAAAATTATTACTATTATAAATTTTAAAAAAGTAAGGAAAATTGGTTTATTATCTTAAAAACTTTTATAATTTGAAAACTATCCAATGTTATTAAAAAAAAATTTGGTGACCACTTGATGAACCAAAGGAATGGAAAAAAAAATTGGACAAAGTTTCATTTGAGAAATTGAAAATACTGAAAACTATAAAAAAAATTTCGTTCCTTGTTATTTTTGAAGAGGAATATATTTCTTTTTTAAATTTTTTTCATCCATGAGGAAAATAGGAGATTAGAGTGGGACTCATATATCCTAAATTTAACAAAATTTTCCTTATAATTGATATACATTTTGAGGAATAAGGCTTTATCATAATATTTTTCCTGAAACTTGATCACCAATTGAAGGATTTTTTTTCCGAAACACTTATAGTTAATCTTGAGATAATAATGTTGAATTAAATTTATATTAAAACAGAATATTTTAAGAATATCTATATTTTCTATATATTCTAAAATTCTGGAAATAATGATATTTTGATAATAATTTATTTATACCATTTGCCATTTATTGTTGTCAAAAAAATTAAAAAAAAAAATTAAAAACAAAAAACAATTTGCCATTTATTTAACCACTAAATAAAGATCTGTCTGATAGACGGTTAAATATTAAAATTTATGTCAAATTATTTAAAAATAATTTTTGTAACTCATATTTAACAAATTCAAAAAATTACAGAATGATTTTTTTTAATTGCAATATAGAATGAAGACCGATATGATACACCGATAAAAAATGATTTAAAATCTACAGTTGAAAACTGGAGTGATTAAAACTGATATATTTAGATTTAAAAGTTAATCTCATATGTGATTTAAAACAAATCACAGGTGAGATTTTCGTGTCTCAAATCATTGTTGTCTGTTTTTTTCATTAATAGAAGGCATTCTCGATAAACTATGTAAACCAAAATATGTAATCAAGTTTCTAATCTTATAAGGAAAACATAACTCTTTCAAAAATTAAGAGAAACAACCACGATTATGTCTTTGGTCATCTTCTTTTACTCTCTTTCCATTTTGTCAATGTTTTCTGTTTACATGACTTTTGGCAAGATAGCTACTTGCCATTGATTCTCAAACTGCTATGTAAATTATTATGAAGCTGTAACTAAAATCATAATTGTTGAACCAAAAATAGAGTATGAGACTGTTGAAATTGAAACAAATAAGGTATGAGATTAGTATGTAACATAAATCTATAATATAATAGAATCAGAAATGTTTTTTTTATAGAATGTTGACAATTGCCAGTGGAGCAGCTATATCATTTTCCTTCTACAATCTCAAACCAACATTCATAAATACATGCAAACTCAGTCATTATAATTATATGTTTGGTTACGAAGTCATTGAGAAGTATGTTACCTATTTAATAATTATATGTTCGCAGACTTCAAAATACATTGTCTGTTTTAACATTGTTAAGACTAAATATTCATGTTGCAACTATCTTTCAAAGTAAACTTGAATAAATATTTAAACACCCGATGAATATTTTGATTATGGTTGTAAAATCCTATCATGATCGGAAGCTCAATGCCGAATTCTAGAGGTTATGCTCGCGAGTTAAATGGGCTGGAACGTACTTAAAGGGTTATCTTGTCGGATGCGGTGAAACTGTCTTACAAAAAATATCAAGATGTAAAAATGTTCTAAATATCAAGAGCTCTTGTCCTTTCTTCCATATCTCGGCAGAATCTTATTAACCTAGATCTTCTTCCATCTTTGAATCATCTTTGGATACACATAGGTGCTACAGTTGCATTCGCTATAGGGAAGCTATAGTTCTGACCATCAATTGAAAAGCATGATCAATACATTAAAATGAATTCAACAAACGAATTTTATACAGTTTTCAAAACCCCATAAATAAAAAGATTAATAAGAAGAAAAAAAAGGTGAAAAATCTTACTGATGGACTTGTGGAATTCTTGAGTCATGATTGGAAAGCATTGGCTGTTCTTGGAGATTCTATCTTTTTTATTTTCAGAAAGAAAATTAATAAGAGTTAATTATAATATATTGTATAAAGAATGAATTTATGTCTCACAAGAGTTTGACAAGTCAAGCATCCCTCTCAATGACACATCAGCACTTAAAAACATATTTTTAATATATTTTGCGTATTTTTTTTATAATCTTCCGATTCAGCGTCTTCCTTCATCTTTTCCAAGTCTCAATTTTTCATATTCTTTGTTGGATATAAATTGGATTGTCCATACCAATTTATCTACAATTTTGTGTTCAGACTTTGGAAAATGACAGATGTAAAGTTTTTTTTATTAGAAGTTACAGTTCTACAACCATCACGTTACTGTAAGAAAGAGAAATTGTATGATATGACAACAGCATTCATAATAATGTATAACATGATAATTGAGGATGATGTGATATCAATGTACCTAGAGATGGCAAAGTGGCTATGTGAAATATTACATGATAAGTTTCAATTACAATGTGAAAAACTAAGTGTTAAACCTATGATAATAAATTTTTTTATTAATTTTACAAGTACTCACAAAATTAACACATGGACGTATGGCTATGTTCATTTTACAAAAAAAAACATTGTTAGAATTCTGTAACAAAAAAGAATAAAAAATTGCAAATCAAACCAAAACAAGAATTATTTTAATCCGAAACTCTAAAACTGAATCCAAAGAATACCAAATGCAACAAAACATCATCAAGAGTTAAATAAAGTCATCAAATGGAAAAGTAATCAAAGCAACAAAATCAACTAAACGTCTTAACTAAAAACTTTGAAAACCAACAAGCAAAAGTAAGACACCAAACTTGACTCTTCATCATTCATCTTCGTCTTCATTGGCATCATCAATGATGAATTCAAAAGATGGAAGCGTCTCATCTTCATCATCAGATTCAGCAAATATGATTGATTAAAGTTAGATAATATAATATGTTATGCAATAGTATATATAAAATTTGTAATATGATTATGTTTACTATTTTCATATGCTTCAAAATCTCTTAGCCAATTGCGACTACATATCAAAGCTTGTACATTTTTTGGAAGTAGTCGGCTTCTGTACTTGTTAAGAACACGAGAACCAATGCTAAAATAGGATTCTGACGCTACCGTCGTGATTGGAATACTAAGCAAATTGCAAGCCATTAAAGATAGCTCACCATATTTTTTAGAGTTATATTTCCAATATTGAAGGATGTCCAAACTCTGAAAATTATCATGTCTAATGGCGGTTCTTCAAGATATGCTTGCAAAGAAGACTTTCCATTAACAACAACACTAGTCTTCAGAAAAGCAAAGAAATCCTAGAAAAAAATAAAAATAAAAATGGCAGATTCAAGCTAAGACATCAACACTTCTCATAAAAAAAAATAACAAAATAAATATTTACCTTGTAATTCATAAAAGTCCACTTTTGTCCTTCATCAGCTGCAGCTGCAGAATGTTGACCAATTTTTCGTGAATGTGTCGATGGTGGTGATGTAGACTTAGGCTTTTTTAGGCCAGGGCAAATAAACCGAACCGAAGAACCGACCCGAACCCGCACCGAAAAAACTGGTTCGGGTCGGGTATGGGTATTGCGAATAAACCGAATGAATTTGATTTTTCGGTATTTCGGGTGTCGGGTCGGTTCGGTTTTAAACCGAATATCCAGTTACTATTTTTCACCCCCGACTCTATCTTCCCCAAATATTCAGTCGAGTCTTCTCATTTGATTTTCTCCTTTCCTCATTTCACTCTCGATCAATATTCTTTGATTTTCCAAAATCCTAACTTCCCTAATCTCTCGAATACCCAAAATTCTTGCCTTCTATCAATGATTCGGATATGTTTTCACCCCAATTTGATCCACAATTTCGGATTTGAAACCCTAAAATCCCAGTCCTATAAATTGTCTTCGATTTCTACCAAATTGGAACACACAAGTCAAAGAATCTCCTACTTCTTCATCAGAGAGCTCACGAAATCAGTCGCAGGTACTCATATTCTTCTTCATACTCGAGTAGAATTCATACTTCTTCTTATTTATTTTCATATGAACAGTCAAGTATATAAATTAATTATTTCATTGCTTTGAATTTGATCATAGCTGTTCGTGTATAAAATATGACCGTTTATAATATATGAATGTTTAAAATTTGACCATTTGAAGATTTCGATTGATCAATGTGAAGTTATGTTTAACTTTTTGTTACTGTTTATAAATTGTGATCTTTTATAGTTTTGTTTCATATATTGTGATCGTTCATAACTTGTTATCGTATATAAACTATGACTGTGAAAAGATGTTTAGCATTTGTACTTCTCGGTTATGATTGCTTCAAACTGTTTATCTTATTTCATAAGAATCATATAGTAGTTTGTATGTGTCATGCTAATCGTCTGTGTGTCTCTTACAGATGGATCCTTCAGCTGACAAAAATACTGAACCCGCATGTGAAACACAAGAGAAGCAATGTTCTGATGCTCGAGGGAAGAGGAAGGAGCCAAGTACACCAACAGGCTCTAGTTCTCAGGCTCAAAAGATGAAGAAGGTTGTAGTCGCAAGGTCTGGTGTGTGGAAGCATTACACTAGGACGAAGGAGAACCGTGACAAGTGCCATTGTCACTATTGTCAAAAGCGATTCTCTTGTGCAACAAAATCAGGAACTTAAAACCTGAAAAAGCATTTGGAGGTTTGCAAGGAGTACATATCATGGGTTGCTACTCAAAAGAAGGCTCAAACCTTGATTAATAATGAGGGTGGTTTCAGATCATCAAAAGTCCCTGAGCCGGTTTTCAGAGAAGCATGTAATGAGTTATTGGTGTTGGCTGAGTTGCCTCTCTCTTTCATTGAAAGCAGTGGTTGGAAACACTTCTGTAAGAAGGTAAATGTCTTTCTTAAATTCAATGATATAAGTTTTTTTAATACAGATTATGAATCTAACCGTACTTTGTTACTTTCTCATGAAGCTTAACCTTTACAATCCTCACTCAAGACGCACGGCCACTAGAGACATTGTGAAAATGTTTTGCAACAAGAAAGAAGAACTGAAGAGGTGGCTCATCAACAACAAGCAACGTGTCTCCCTTACAAAAGCCGTTTTTTCTCATAAGATTCAAACAGGTAATGCAGTTTACGACGCAAGTGTTCCATCTTTGCTTCACAAGAACTCATATCAAGCTTTCCAAAACAAAATTCGGCAAGTGTAAGCTTCAACCGTGAATCAAAAACAGAAGCCATAGCAAAACTATCACTAACTTCTTCCCAATACTTAGCAAACTTCTCCTTTGTCGGTCTGATCATATTTTTGATAATTTCTTCTCTGCTTGACTCATTCATTTTCAGCCAATTTTGGATTTTCCAAACTTGCATGAAGTACAAGTTAGAAGTTGGATATGTCGAACCTGACATAAGCCGAGTGGTCTCATCAAATGGCTCCAGAAAATCACAAATCTCCTTTACTCAATTCCATTCTTCATCAGTAGAAAAGAATTTGTAGCTTCTCCCATCAATCTTTTTTAAGATTAGCAAAAGCAGCTCGGTATTTTATAGCCCTATCAAGCATTTTGTAAGTTGAATTCCATCTTGTTTGCACATCCAGTATCAAACAAGCCTTCAAGTCTAAACCCACAGAATCTACGCACTTGGTAATACAGTATATCCCGAGATTCAGATGCAGTAACATACTTGATACTCTCTCTGATTTTATGCAAAGAATCGCCAATAACTTTCATCCCATCTTGAACAATTAGGTTGAGTATATGAGCTGAACATCTAATATGAAAAAAATCTCCTCCACACAACAAATCATTCCTCAAAATAAGCTGAGATTTTAAAATGTCTTGCATTGAATCATTGCTAGTAGCATTGTCTAATGTGATTGAAAATTTTTTTTTCTCAATTCCCCATTCTTTCCATGACTTAAGAAGCTGCATTGCTAATTGCATACCTGAATGTGGTGGTGGGAGAGCACAAAATGCTAGAATTTTGTTGTTCAGCTTCCAATTTTTGTCAATGTAATGTGCCGTGACACACATGTAACCTTCATGTGTGATTGCCGACTACATATCAGAAGTAAAACTAATTCGTCCAGGAAGACTGGCTAGTCCCCTCTTCAAGTTAGCTGCCTCATTCTCATAGAATCGGTAAACATCTGCTGCTACTGTGTTGCGGCCAATAAACCAAACATCTGCATTTAAGTATTTCTATGCTGCTCTAACTTTTTCATACTCAAGGTAAGCAAATGGCAGGTCATGCTGAATGATAGACTTGGCTATCATCTCACGAAAAATAGAGAGATCATATTTCCGTGCTTGTAGCTTAGCATCTGCAGTGACCAACATATTACGAACATTACCATTTCTGGGAGTAAGACTGCATTTATGACGAATGCCTTCTATTAGTATTGGTGCCATGCTTGTGGGACTTATAGGCGTATTCTTGCTTGCAATGCTTGCAAACAGCTTTTTGCTCACCATTTTTTTTAGAACAACTTCAAAATCGTTCCACACATCCGACCGTTTCTGACTCTCTTTTTTCTTTCCTTGACCTGATGACTTCCCTTTGAATTCCCTTTGACTTCATCACTGTCATCTGATTACTCATCGTACTCAACATTTTTCTTCTTCTTCGTACTCGCCTGATTGGACTCAGCCTCAAATATTTTTTTCTTCCTCTTGTCCACTTCAACATGATTTCCCTTTCTCGGTTCAGGTTGAAACAAGTTTTTCTTACTTTTATTCACCTGAGATGCACTGTATTTTTTTTTCCATCATTCACTACATTGACAAACTGATTTTTTGTCTCGGTGTATGGGTGATCTCTATCTCAGAAGCATCCTCATCATCTTCAACTTGAGTGCTCTTTCTCTTACGATCTTGAAACTGATGTGATCCATCAGTAGTCTGTTGTTCTTCTTCAGCACCTAGCATTTCACAAACTCTTTGAGACTCAAAATCCAACGATTGCAAACTCGTAAAGTCCTCAGAATTGTGCAAAATAACTAGTAAATATTATAGTGAGTAACTGAGTATCATGTATCCGTTAGCAATTCTACAGTAAACAAATCCTACCACAGATAGTTTAAAACATAATCAAATTACGTGAATTTAAATGATTGAAACCATATGTGAAGTGAAAAGTACCTGCTCCATTGATGATCACGTCTCGTGTCTCGTCTTGTTTCAGATCACGTCTCACACGATCACTATCTCAGTCTTTCAAATACTGTGACTACTTCTCTCTAACTCTTCTCTTTGCCTCAGCCAGTCAGCCGAATGAGTAGTAACTTTAGGCTTTAGTTAATTATTTAGATCATTACTCAGTACGTTAATAATAGTAGGGTTTACGGTTTACCGTATATCAGTTTATCTAAAGTGACTCTAATTGGTTGAGAAGGTTTGGAGATAGGTATTTAAAAACCAAATTTCAAAATATATGGATTTCAAATTTATATTAACTTAAAATCCTGTTTTCAAAATATATGGATTTTAATTTTCAATTCAAGTGATATGAGAACAAACAATCTAAACACAAATCCACAAGAAGCAACTATTCTATAATCTGATACCCTAACAGGCTAACACTTTGAGAACCAAGGCTAACACTTTGAGAACCAAGAGAAAATAATAAAAACTTACATGCATTTTGTATGCTTTCACGTGTGTGAATTTTGAAGACAAAATCACTTTGTCTACCATCTCCCGAGCAAAGAACCTGCGTTTCCAACGGCCTCCATAACATACTCGACTTGGTAGAGATAATACTCGACACCACACACACAAAAAAAACATTAGCCATTGTGTTTAGCTTATGCATTTTTTAATAGAATCGAGATCAAATCATATTCTTAAAAGCTGAGCTAATGGTTAATTTGGATAGAATCTCTCCACTTTCGTAAACTGGTTTTAAAGGGAAATAAAGACTTTTGAAAAAACAAAACTCTATCTTCACAACTCATGAGAGAAGCAAGCTTTCAGACAAACAAAACTACCTGTTTTAGCTTCTTTGTAATTCATCACCATCACAACTCAGAGACGTTTTTCTTTTAACATGAATCACATTGATAATGAAAAGGGAATGGAAATCTCGTATCATGTAAGTTCAGCGGTTTGATCCAATCTTTAAATACAATCCTCTGCCTCATGACTTAAGCTCATGATTCTTGTAAGTTTAACAAAAATTTAGTTCATACTTGGTCAATCAACATGTCCTAGACAGTCTAGGAAAGACTATAAAATGTAATGTCTAATCTCTTAGAACCATTGAATCAATGGTTACAGTAACCTAAATACCTAATCAGTAATCACAATTAGAAAAAAAAACTATTTCGAGAATAACCTCAATGTCAAGCCGATTCATTGCAGCAAGCTCCTTTGCAATCTGAAACAAAATCCAGTGGCCAAAAACTATGGATATGAAGCATTGATCGAAACTCTGCAACAGAAATACATAAATCTGTATCATCACCTCTACCTGAAATTGGAATCTCCAAGAAGCACAGTCAAATGACTCCAATCGAAGAATCTGAAAGAACTTTTGCGGTTTACCTGCAGATCCGCAAACCCGTTACGACTTAACCCATTTAACTTCCAAACCGCACGGGTTGGACCCGCGAGGCCTGCTAGTCTTTGGACATGTTTTTAATTGTCCAGACTCGCCCCGTAGCGGACCTATATGGGCCGAACCCGCGCGCTAAAGCCCAAATTGACATCTTTAAATGCACCAGTCAAAGATGAAAGATCTACGCCACCACTATTAATAATAGTTAAAACTGATTTCAACAGTTTGTTGCTCGTAATCAATAAATTTAAAAAATAAAAATAAAACTCATTTTCCTTAGAAATGTATTGATTAATCATATATGTGAGTGTTATGGAAATAATTATATTTAGTGATTCGATATTTCTATGTAGTTTTCTAATTTAGTTTTTTTAATTGTTTTATGTAATTTTCTATTTTATGTAATGTTTTATTTATTTATAGTTTGTGTAATACTCTTTAAGTTATATTTATAGTTATTTATGAAAGTTTTTATCACTATAATCAATTATGTTTAATATAAGAAAATATAATGTAAAATATAAAAGCATTTTATTGGTGAGGGATCATTGATTATGGAATACCAAAAATAGGTTTTGTTTCTTTTGATTCACAAATTGGTTTAAATTTCAGAGGTATAATTAACTTTACGTTTTGATGTTCATTAAAGGGGTTCCTTATATCCACTCTGCATATTTTGTGTTATGATATGGAGAGAGGGTTGATTGGTAATGATTCTTATATGAATGGATTATATCATTATACGTATATGCTAACGACGGCAGCTCATAAGCTACATGGTTTTCCTGTCAAAGTTACAGGCAGATAGGGAATGGGCTTAACGATCTTCATTCTAGTGTTTTTCTACTATTAGACCTTTTATACTAGGTACAATCAAATTTGGTTAAACCATGATATTAAAAAGTAGATTTTAACTTTTGCCATAAAGGAGTTTTTGGGTTCTTCTTTATTTACTTAGACTCCTTACTGGATTATTATTGATTGGCTTACAATTTGGCCACAATTTTATCTAGAATTAAACAGTGTTGTTGGTTTTGATAAGGAGGAATATAATTTCTGATTTATTAATTTTTGGAAAAGTTTAGAGTATGATGGCTTACCTATCAAGGAATATTCACTTATGTTGCTAAATATTAGAAAATCTAACTGGGTCTCTTAAACCCGAGACACCTTTTTGCATCTTTAGACATTTATAAGAATGCAAATTTTAAGTTGGAAATGTCAAGGTCAAGGTCTTAGTAGTAAATGAACAATCAGTCATCTTCGAGAAATTTGGTCTAAATATAAACCAGCTTTCTTGTTTCCTTCGGAAACAAAGCAAGCTTTTGATTTCGTTCAAAAGTTTCAGTTTCATTTTGGTTATTCAAAACTACATATGGTTTGTGTCAAAAGTGGAGGTCTTGCATTATTTTATAACAACTCTTATAATATAGATATCATTTGTTCAAGTAATTGAATAATAGATATCAAAGCATAATTTCAGGGTAAAAATAAACTATTTGTCTTTTGTTTACGGTGATCCAGTTCAAAAGTTACGAGATCAAGTATGGTAATGGTTGACACGTACTGGTATTAATCGATCTGAGCCTTGGTTTATAACAGGAGATCTAAATGAGATAACAGAAAATCATGAGAAACAAGAAGGAACTCTTAGACAGGCATCGTCATTGATTCCTTTTAATAATATTATTGAGAATTGTGGTTTATTTGAGTTCCCATCATTAGGAAATACTTTATCTTGGCGTGGTCGAAGAAGTGGTCAGATAATCAGATATCATTGGGATAGAGCATTGGCTAATGAGAACTTGCATTCATTATTTTCATTTTCTTATACTGAATACCTGGAGATGGTCAATTTGGATCACAGACCCCTAGTGGCAACTATAGAGGATAAGGTTCCTAGAAAACATAGTCAATTTTGGTTTGATAAACGATAGATTGGGAAAGAGGGTTTTATGAATGCAATTTCCCGAGGATGGGAAATATCTAGAGGTTGAATGGATAAAAATATTGTGGATAAAATCCAAAAATGTCGGCATGAAATTTTGGTCTGGAGGAAGCATAATTTGCCTTTTCGAAAAGATCGTATTAATGACCTGAAAAAGCTCTTGAGGAGGTACAAGATGATGATAGTAGGTCTTCCAAAGAAGTTATTGATGCAACAAAAAAGTTATAAGAGGCATACCGAGATGAAGAGTTATATTGGCAACAAAAAGTAGAAACTTGTGGCATACATCGGGTGATTGTAACATGAAACTTTATCATGGTTTAACTAAGCAACAAAGGGTCTAAAATAAAATCATTGGCCTACATAATAAGGCGGGAAAATGGGTTACCACATATGTGAAAATTGAGAAAGTTGTGGTTGACTACTTTGAAAGTTATTTACTTCTACCTCCCCATCAGATTTCACTGATGTCTTACGAGAGGTGACATCTTTAATTACAAATTCTATGAATGAAAGGTTAACTGTTAGGGCCACGGAGGAAGAAATACGTAACGCTTTATATATGATGCACCCGGAGAAAGCGTCGGCTTCAGATGGAATGACTACTCTATTTTTTTTAGCAATCATTAAAGGAGATGTTCTAGAGATGGTTAATAGTTTTTTGGAATCAGGGTCTTTCGATCATTGGTTGAATATGACAAATATTTTCCTCATCCCAATGACTTCACGACCAAGTCATATAACTGAATTGAGACCAATCAGTTTATGTAATGTAAGATATAAGATAATTTCAAAAGGTGCTTTGTCAGAGATTAAAATGGTTATTACCAGATTTAATTTCGGAAACACAATCGGTATTGGCATTTGTATCAGGCCAACTAATATCATAGAATATCTTGATCGCTCAGAAAATGTTTCACGGCCTTAGGACAAACCCTTCTTGCAAAGGGAAGTTTATGGCAATTAAAACGGATATAATTAAGGCATATGATCGTTTGGAATGGTCATTTGTAGAAAATCTCCTAAGGAAGATGGATTTTTCATCTATTTGGATTAGTTGGATTATGTGGTGCATTACATCATTTCAGTATAAAGTACTACTTAATGGTCCATCCAAAGGTAGTATTATTTTCAAATGAGGTCTACGGCAAGAGGACCCTCTATCTCCTTACCTTTTTATTTTATGCATTGAAGCCCTTATAGAAAATATTCGGAAAGCAGAACAAGAAAAATTGGTAATAGGTTTAAAGATAGCAAGGGCAAGTCCTTCCATTTCTCATCTTGTTTTTGCGGATGATACCATTTTCTTCTATAAAGCAAATAAAGATGAATGTCAGATTTTATTAGGAATACTAAAAGAATATAAAGTTGCATCGGTCAACAAATAAATTTTGATAAATTATCTTTATAATTTGGACATAAGATAGCAGAGGATACCAGGGAATAAATACAACAAATCTTAGATCTGTATAATCTTGGTGGTATGGGATCATACTTAGGGATTCCAAAGATTTTGGTGCTGCAAAAACTTGAATTTTCAGTTTTCTACAATAAAGGCTCCATAACAAGGTGAATGGTTAGACTGTAATATATGTAACTAAAAGAGGGAAAGAAATTTTAATAAAATCAGTAGCGACAGCATTACCGATCCATGTGATGTCATGTTTCAGACTACCTAAAAAGGTAACAAAGAAACTCACAAGTGCAGTTGCACATTTTTGGTGGAGTACAAGTGGTAATCAGAAAGGAATGCATTGGATGTCATGAGATAAATTATGTAGGGATAATAATAATGGTAGTATGGGCTTTCGAATAATTGAAGACCAAAATACAGCTTTGTTAGCAAAAAAAATTATGGCGTTTGATCGACAAACCGAAATCGCTCTTTCCAAAAAAATTTAATGGAATATATTATAGGCATTCAGATCCTTTGGATCAAATTAGAGTGTATTCTCATCATATGGTTGTAGGAGTATAATCTCTACTAGATCTCTGGTTTAAAAAGGACTAATCAAAAGGGTAGAGTCTGGAACATCCATTTCAGTATGGAATGATCTTTGGATATCCGCTTCTCACCCGAGATCAGCAACCTGTAAATTTAATATATAACCTCCTTTCACGGTCAATAATTTGATTGACACAGGGACTCGTACATAGAATATACTTTTGATTGAGGCAATCATCATCCTTGAGGATATTGCTATTATAAGGCACATACCACTTAGTCGAGTTTTAAAAAAGGATACATATGGATGGCACTATACGAAACATGGGAAGTATACGGTTAAATCAGGATATGATATTGAACAGGTATTTCCTGATTCAGGAATGATTGGTATTGCATATGGCCCAAACATTAATCCTCTTTTGGCCTATACTTGGAAAGTTAGATGTCCACCAAAAATGAAACATTTTATGTGGCAGGCTCTGTCCGGATGTGTCTCGGTTACAAAGAATTTACAATCACGTGGTATACATTGTGATACACAATGTTCCCGGTGTGGAGCAGAGGAAGAAACAATAAATCATGTTAGTTTTGAATGTCCTCTAGTGATTCAACTTGGGCTCTTTCAAAAATCCCTTCTAATCCTCAAATATTTCTCTTATCATCAGTTTTCTCGAATTTTGATCACTTTTTTTGGTGACTTCCAAAAAGGCATGAAAATATTTATTTTCCATGGATAATTTGATATTAATGGAAAATCATAAATGAAAAGATCTTTAATAATAAGGACAAAAAGCCTGATGAGATTCTCAGTAACTGAAGGCAGACAATGGGAGGAGGTACAGCTTATAGATACACAGACTGAGGTACGACGCTCCTTTGAACAAACTACTGCAGTGGGGTATGATGGATGCTGGTGTTTTATAGATGATTTCTGGAAGGAATCTGATATTTACTCAGGCCAAGGTTGGTATTGTATTAAAGAGGAGGTGGCGGAAAGTAGGATTGGATCTCGATCTCGTAATAATTAAGCAAGTCTAACACTCCTATATGCAGAGTTTGAAGCTTTAATATGGGAATCGAATGTATGAAAGATCTGCAACTTCAACATGTGATTTTTGCTACAGATTATTCTGATTTGGTTAAGATAATGTCTAATCCTGACTCTCTGAGGATTTGCCAACTTTCACGATGCACATAGAAGAGTTTCATATATGCAATGAGTTTTTCAACTTATTTTCCATCAATCTAATTCCACGTGCAAAAAACACAAAGGCGGACAAGTTGGTGCACAGTATTAAAACTCTCATTTCGGAAGCTTTTTATACTGCATCGGTGCCACCAAATTGGATTAAAGAGCCTTTCTAAATTATTTTACAATATATCTTGTATTTGTTGACAAAAAAAAAAAAAGCTTTTAAGGATAGTTTTAAAGATATGCCAGTGAAAAAAAATATTCAAATCTTTATTCTAAAAATAAGAGTATTTTCAAAATAAAGATGTCTATTGGAGATGTTTTAAGAAAGAATTTCAAAAACCTTATTAGAAATTCATTTGTCACATGTGCCTTCAGGATTGGTTCAATTTTCTTTTAGCCATACAATTTAATTAAATTATAAATATTAATATTAAATTACTAAAATAATCTAAAAGGATATCTCACCTAAAGAAAAAGAGGAAAGAAGATGAGAAATTAAATTAGTATTATTGGTTCAACTTGTTTTTTTATTACACAATTTAATTATATTAGAGATATTAATATTAATGGGGTAGTATTGGTTTGTATATTTATAATTATAAATATTTGGATTTTATAATGATTCTTGTGTTATTCAATTAATAATTT